>CM028129.1:1581180000-1581387500 GCA_016271365.2 Neoceratodus forsteri | reverse complement strand
TTGTGTTCTGGCGTCCTCCCTAATCCTGATAACCAGTGGTTCAATGGCCAAGGTGAACAGAAGGGGGGACAAATGGTATCCCTGTTGTGTTCCTCTGTACAGATCAAACATATCTGATCTCCCCCCCCCCCCCCGTTAACCAACACCTGCGCTCTTTGCTTCGTATATAGCATTCAGACCATACTAATATAGTTGTTCCCTAGCCCAAATTTCTTCAATACTTCAAAGAGGTAAGTCCATTCTGTGCGGTTAAATGCTTTTTTGGCATCCATAGATAGCACCAGCACTTTTCCTGGATGCCAAGTGCCCTAATGAATTACATTCAGTAACCTTCTCATATTGTGGTAAGATTGTCATCCCTGTACAAATCCTGTCTGGTCCGGATGGACCAGAGTCTGTAAGATCTCTTCTAATCTCTGGGCCAACATCTTTGCAAATATTTTAACATCACAGTTGAGAAGTGATATTGGCCTGTATGACCCACATTCACTAGGACACTTACCCAGCTTAGGAAGCACGCAAATCATGGCTTGCAAGCAAGTCGCTGGTAGTCCCTGCTCCTCTCTGGCCTCCTAACATCCCTGCCTTAGTTCCCACCAGCTCCTCTTTTAATTCTTTATGGTATTCTATAACAAATCCATCCGGACCCCCCGGCTTACCCTTCTTCATTAGTGCCATGGTCCTTCTAATCTCTTCCACTATGATTTTCCCACCTAATTATTCCCTCTGTTCTTCAGAAACTCCTGGGAATCTCACTTTTTCCAAAAACTGTGCCATTTGTGGCAATGAACTCCTGCACTCTGATTTATATAGGTTCTCATAGAAGGCTTCAAATGCCCCTCTTATCCCATCACTCTGGGTATGTAGTTGACCTCTCCCATCTTGTATTCCAGTTACCACTGTCTTACCTCTACACCCTCTCACTAGATGTGCCAAAATAGCTCTTGGTTGGTTCTCCCATTCGTATAACCGTTGTCTAACATAAATACACAGCCGTTGCCGGTGGGGGGGGGGGTTCGTATGGTTTGAAAGAACCCACCTTTTGAAACTCACCCTTTTTTCATAATTTGCTAAATGTTTTTCATTACTTTTGTTTATTTTGTGACTGTCACAGAGTGCTTATGCACACATGATGAACCCTAACACTTTTTCTCTGCATGCATGCCCCTCCCATCTGCTACCAATCTGCTCCCTCAGTGCCAGTAAGATGATTGCAGCTGCTTTGTGAGTCTTTCTCTGCACTGTCCCCCTATGACTGGCTGGCCATCTGCAGCTCACATCAGCATCATGAATGCGACTGAAGTACAGCACAGCTGCTGCCCACAATTCACACTGTCAGCTAGCACTCGAGGAAGATGGAGTATGGTGGCAAGCTCAGAGATGACATCTCCAGGAGAGCAAAAAAGAAGTAGAGGACCTCGACTTATAATATTATCAGTCACTAGCAGGTACATTTTGCTGGCCACTATTGCCAAAGATGTGTCCCTTAATAGCTGCATATCAAGGGATTGGCTGTGCAGTTGAGCAAGGTAGCTGTTCAATGGGTGGGCTGAAGATTTAGAAATTACTTAAATCCTCCTCTAGACAAAGTTGTCATGTTTCATATGCCTGTTTTTAACTTTTCATAAGTTAAGCAAAAGAGGTCCCACAGTGGAAAGGCAATGCAAGTGTTTGGAAGGGCCTGGCTGGGATCTACACTGCCACTTCCCCATCCTCTCTCTAGTCTCCCCCTTGGTCCTGTTGCCCCCAGTAACCACTGTTCCCTTCATTATGTCCCAGCCCTGCTTGAATCCTCTGATTGTTTTGCACCCACCAATTCAGCTGACAGACTGTTCCAAAGTTCCACCACCCTTTCCGTAAAGTAGTACTTCCTCACATCTCTCCTGAACCTACCTCCTGTTAATTTCCATTCGCATCCATGTGACCGCGAATTGGTAAACAGGTTTTATAAATAATACCCCGCAGTTCACTTTAATTCCTTTAAGGAACTTGAAGGTCTCTATCACATCTCCCCTCTCCCTTCTGGTTTCCAATGAGTACATATTTAGTGCCTTGAGGCTCTCCTCATAGGATCTGCCTTGCTGTCCCTGAATCATTTTAGTTATTCTGTGCTGCATTGTCTCCAACCTATCCTTATCCTTTCTGAGGTGATGACTCCTGAACTGGGCACAGTACTCTAGGTGAGGCCTCACCAGGGATCTGTATAAGGGAAGTATTACCTCCTTTCTTCTGTTATCAATACCCCTACTGATGCATCCCAGCATCCTGCTAGCCTTGCTGTAGGCCATGTTGCACTGACTCAATTGCTTAAATGGTTTATTGAGTTAGGGAGGGTGAGGGTTATAGTAAGAGGTAAAAGGAGCTCAAATATGAGTTATATAGACTTAAAATAAGCCACAACAGAGCATACCGCAGCCCATGGTTTCTGGGAGCTTATCAGCCCCAGACCCCTGCCCTAGAAGCAAGCCAGCACTGCAGTAAGTTAGTAGTGTACAATACCTAGCCCAAAGCAGCTACAGACTCCACATTGAGGTTCAGTGCATATATGTGTGTGTATACACACACACACACACACACACACACACACACACACACACACACACACAATCTGTGCCATCCAGATAGTAATAATTGTCCTTAGAGCAGGAGGTGGAGGGGATCTCACAGATGAGTTGTTTTGGTTTAAAATAACCACACAATGAGCTACAGAGCATCTAGTACCCCAGAGCTTTTGGGGGCCTGGCACCCCCAGACCCCTTACCTACACACCAATAGATACAGCTGCAGATATTAAAACTGATAACATAATATATGTGAGACAATGCCTTAGATATATTACAGTAGCAGCATCTTGCTGCACTCTGGTACTGAATACATATACATATTCACCCTGCAGCCAGCCACATAATAATTTTGCTTAGAGCAAAGGGTGTAGGAGATCTCAGATATTACTTCTTTATCTTCACAATAAGCCACAAAATGCACCACAGAGCATCTAGGACCCCATAACGCTGCCGGGACCCCAGACGCCAAGACCCACAGCTTTTTTTTTTTTTTTTTGAAGGTTGCAGACTGCAATCTGGCCCAGTAGCACAGAAGGCTGAGGTGCTGGTGCCTTACCTCGTGCTACACTGGCGACCTGGGTTTAGGAACAACCTTGGGTCACTGGGGTGCCGGCTTGGGGGGAGGGCTGGAGTGGGATTGAGCCCTGGCTCTCCCCTGCAAAGTAATCTCGCTCCCACCGGGTGGAGGTCCAGTGGGTGAGTAGGTGGAACAGGCAGTGATAGAAGTCAGGAAGGGTGGAAGGGGCCACCGGATCCTGGCGTGTGCCTCCATGCATGTACATGCATGGAGATGCCCGTGTCGGGGAGGGTAGGAAAAATATAGAAAAACGAAAAATGTATACAAAAAATAAAATAAAGGTTGCAGACTGCATAAAGAACCCCCATGGAAAAATCCTGTGGCAGCGGCCTGAAATAGAGCGTGCTGGCCTCCCCTGTTAACAACAAATTGAGCGCCCCATATAGTGCAAGCATTTCCCCCCGCTGGTCTGTTGGCTGTGAGATCGGTTTTACTTCAACGTCTTTCAGCTACTGCTCCAAATTCTGCCTGCATAGCTTCCTCTGTTTTTTGTACCTGCTGACATATCCAATTATTGTCCCCCTCATGTATGCCTTCCCTGCTTCCCAATACATTACTTTAGATGGGGCTTAGAGCTCATGGTCTCCTTATAAAATCCCCACTGTTTCAAAAATTCTCTAAACCTTTCATATGACATGAGGTACGTGGGGAATCTCCATCCTGGGCAGGGTGCCACTCTCTCCCCTGGGAACCTTTTCAACACCACCATAGCATGGTTGGAAATGTGTACAGGCCCATGTGCCATGTCTCACACCCCTTCATATCCCTTCCTCATTACATATATGTAGTCCAGCCTGGACCAAGTCCCATGTGGGTTGGAGTAGAATTTGTATTCTTTGGCCCCTGGGTTTGCTGCCCACCAGACATCCACCAAGTCCAAATCCACCACCTCCTGTTTCCACTGGCTAATTGCATGTTCATGTCATCCCAATCCCCGAGTGATCCAGGCTGGGCTTCATTACACATTTAAAATCCCCCCCAGACACAAACTGGGAAATTGCTCATGTATCATCGCAGCCAGCAGTTTCTTGTAAAATTTTGCATCAAACACTGAGGGGGCATACACGCTAGCATATGTTACTTGCTCCTGGCCCATTTTGGCCTGAATGAAAATATACCTGCCCTCTCTGGGCTCCTCTACCACTTGTGAAACCTCAATTGGGTAATTCTTATGAAATAGCACTGCCACTCCCTTTATGAGATGTACAAGCAGCAGCATGGCATCCCCCCCACTCCCCGCACCAATTTCTTATGCTCATCCATGCTCAAGTGGGTCTCCTGCAACAGTGCCACCTAGCCTGTTTATTTTTCATGCCTGAAGCACCTTTTTCCTTTTTATGGGGTTATTAAAACCTCTAATATTCCATGATATAATCACCTCGGCATTATCCATCTATGGTTATAAAACATCCTTCTGCAGTCCATTCAAAGTGAATATTGCAGCCTTTTCTACACACATCATACATGTTCATCTCTTGTGTTTGCATATTCCTAGATATCTTTTGCCATATACCCCCTTCCCTCCCCCAATCCAATCATTCCCACAACAGGCAGGATATTAACTTTCACAGAAACATAACTTTTAACTACGTATCTCTTTTGTATTTTTAACCTGTAATTTCCTGTCCCCCAAATCTCTTGCAGCAGTGTCCTCCTATGTCTCCTCCATTTCAGGGGTCCGAAGGAAAAAATATCTACCCTTCTCCCTTCCCACCTACAGTTTACTGTGTCAAGTAGTTTTAAGCACAGGTTTAGTCTCCCCTGTCTCCCCTGCCCCCCACCCCCACGGTTTACAGTTTACTTTTTTTTTTACTGGTTTCATTCAATAACACATTTATTTTCCTCTCCCACCTTCCCATACCTTCCCTCCAAGGCTTATATAGCCCCACTGCCCTTATCTCCCCTTGAGGTCCCTGACCCCTGAGCATAAGGCCCCTACTTACCCCTACCAGTGCAGCTCGAGGATACCAGTGCCCAGACTCTTCCCTTCCTCTCTTCTCCCAAGCATCCTTCATGGCTACCGGTTCCATGCTCTGCACTCCAGTGGAAATTACCTGTGAGAGAAAAAAGGGTTGAGACCATTACAGCCGTAATCCATTCTCTTCCAGAAGAAGCCAGACACTTTTCAGCTCTCCTCCTTGTATCCCAGACCCTCCCCCCTGTGTTTTAGCCCCTTCCATACATTAGACCTCCCTACTATACCCCCCACAGCAGGCATATTGTCCCTTGCAGTCCCCTTAAATCCACCCTCAAAGTCCTCACTTTGCTTCGAGATTACTTTCACACCCAATCCCCCACTCCTATTAACAGATATGTACAGCACCTCATATCATAATATACATTCAGTTTAAAAAAAAAAAAAAAAAAAAAGTCAGTGATTTCATGTGCTTTGCTGCATTCTAGGCATCCGATCAGGTCTCCGACCTTCTGCTTCATGGCTCCTTTGATTGTGCAGCACACGGTTCCTGTAAACTCCTCCAAGGCTTCCGACATGCATGCAGGCCCCGAGCCCCCCCCATCTCTCATCAAGCCCTGAAATCATTTCTGATGCCCAGTTAACCCCCTCCTATTAGTGATCTTATTCATTATACTCCTTAGTTTGCAATTTTAACCAATTTGCTTGGATTCATCTCACAGTTCTCCTTAACCATTCCCTTCCATTTCCACCCCCTTATCGCTCTGGGCCCTCGCACATAGTACCTACAAACTAGCATGCCACGTCTGATTGTTTCCTTGCCCCAAAGCAGAGTCTAACGAGGAGTTACTAGATCACTTATCTGCAGTCGCTGAAGATCTGGATGCTCTCCGTCTGTTATTCTCCAGGCCATTCAGAAATTGCTGAACTCTGTCCACCTCATGAAACATGTAGGCCATACCCTCATGCCGAATCTTCATCATGGCTGGGTAGAGGAACTGGAAATCAACTCAGTTCGCTCTCGGGGCCTTTTTCTTCTCTGCAGGAGCTGTGAAAAATCTTGATGCAGGAACAATCTGTCCCCCTGGCACACCACTTCCTTCTTTTTACAGGCATACCATATGGCCTGGCGGTCTCCGAAGTTGTGAAGGTGAAAGATGATCTGGCATGGGGGCTCTCTTGTAGCTGGTTTTGGCGCCAATGCTCTCTGTGCCCTTTCAATTTTGTACTGCCCTCCTTTCAGCTCCAGATCCAGCAGTCCTGGTAGTATCTTGCCGCAAAAATCCTCTGGTGCATTCCCTTCTTTGCCCTCAGGGAGCCCACGAATACATAAATTATTCCTCCTCTGATAGTTTTCTTGATAGTCCAACTGTTCTTTCAGTTCTCCCAACTCCCTGCGGAGATCCTGAACAGTTTCTGGAAGGTGCTCCATTCGGTCCTCTAGACTCCAGATCCGCACTTCAGCCACCGATATTTTGGCTGCCAGGCCCAAGCTCTGCTCAGAAAATTCTGAAATGTTTGGTGATCATATCCAATTTGGAGGAGATAGCTGCAAGCACTTGGCCATCACTGTTCTTCCCACCACCTCCATTTCCAGCGCTGAGAGCATGATTACACTCGGGCACTAAGGCATGCTAGAAGTTGTAGCTTTCTTAGCTGTTTTAGAGGCATTCCGTGATGATTTTCCCACATTTGGGACCAAATATTCATCCATTATATCTTCAGAAAGAGATCAGTAGCAGTTTTTCCAACTTGCTGATTCTTTTTTTAATCGTTATAAAGACCCGTGGAGACAGAGCCAAAGCAAGACATTGCTGTTCTCTTAGCTGCTCATTAGCTCCCAACAGTTTTTTTTTAAATACATTATTGATTGATTTCGATCAATAATATATTAATACATCCCCCATCACCACTTATTGCTGTATTGCAGTGGTTTTACTTGCCTTCAACTTGAGCCAGAACAGTTCAGATTCGCTTTGCTGTTCTCGCTTTAGCCAAAAGTGCATGAAACTACTCTTACACAGCAAAGAATGGCTCTGGGGGATGTATTAACATATATTGCAGAGGAGCTGGAAGGGAAGGTCTGCCTCTTTGTTGACGACAAAATCTGCAATGGATGGACACTCCAGTGGGGTGGAAAGGATGAGCAGAGACATGAGAAAGCTAGAAGACTGGTCCAGGGTATGGCAGTTGGGTTTCAATGTGAAAAAATGCAAAATAATGCACTTAGGGCACAGAGTCCCAAGGGCGGAGTACAAAATGAGTGGAGTGGTATTGATGGCCACCAAGCAGGAACGAGACCTGAAGATAATCATACGGGGTGACCTAAAGGTGGCCAGGCGGTGCGACAAGGCAGTTAGAAGGGCTAGTGGGATGCTGCATTGCATGGGGAGGGGAATCAACAGCAGAAAGAGGGAGGTGTTGTTGCCTCTGAATAGATCACTGGTTAGACCCCACTTGGAGTACTGTGTCCAGTTCCTGAGATTACCTCTCTGGAAGGACATGGACAGAGTGGAGGTGGTCTAGAGGAGGGCAACTAAAATGGTACAGAGGCTGCATCAAAAGCTCTATGAAGAGACTAAAGGATATCGATATGTGCACCCTGGAACAGAGGATATAGATTGGGAATTTGATTGAGACCTTTCAGTACCTCATGGGGGTAAATAAGGTACAGGAGGGGAGTATTTCTCAGAAGAAAAGGTGCTCAAGAAAAAGGGGACATGCTATGAAGCTGGAGGGGGTAGATTTAGGAGAGATGTACTGAAGTACATCTTGACAGAAAGAGTGGTGTATTCTTAGGACAGCCTTCCAGCAGAGGTGGTGGGAGCAAAAACAGTGGTGGGGTTCAAAAATGCATAGGATAAGCGCAAGGGAATCATAGTGGAAAGAAAAGGGGGAGGGAGAAAGAGCTGTAGATTAGGTACAGTCTGTGGTAATAGTGTACCGTGTAGGGAGGAATGGGCAGACTGGATGGGCCAAGCAGTTATCTGCTGTGAGATTCTGTGTTTCTATGTTTGTTTCTACTGGGCTTGCATCTGTCTGCAGTCGATCAGCCAGAAAGTGGGAGATACCCTCCCTGCAGAGTTGTGAAAAAAAGAGAGAGGGCACGAAAAAAACCCCACTCCAGCACAAGCCATCTAAGCAAACTGTGAAAAGGGAGTCATAAAGAAACATTAAACAGAAGAAACATTTTACAAAGCCTGGCGTCCAGCAGCTGTGAAAAGTCTGAATGAGACTGCTCAGCAACAAGTCAACAAAGTAACTTGGAATGATTCTTTTTTGTTAAACATTAGGACATGGGCAGCAATTTTTTCTTCACCCCATCTGAATAAATATGAGTAGAAAAGAAACTACAAATTTGTTTCTAAACTTTATGCTTACTAAAAGTTTTTGAGCAGTACAAATTGTACAAGCAAACACGTGACACAGCTGTGCTGACATTGAATTAAAAGACAAGGAATGTACTACTAAATCAGTTGGAGATCTCCTCCACATTACTACAGTCAATGGATTACAGTACCAGCAATAGTCCATAGAGCTGGTGAATGTCCGATTCCTCAAGAAGTTCATCTGTTTCTGAACCTCTCTAACGGATTACTTCCTCCTGTAAATTGAGATTAGCTGACGGCAGTTCCATGCATCTCACATTTTTCAACCTAGTAATCACACTACTTGGGGATGGTGGCAGAGAATTAAGCCATTTACTGGTGATAGCCTTTAAGGCTGTGACTGTAATTATTCGATACATGTAAACTTCTTTTCTTGTATCCCATCACTGCTATGGACTCCCAAGTGTCATGTGGACTCTACAAACTTCTTCAGGGGGATCAATGGCCTCAGAATATGGGGCTTCATGTGTGATTGCATTGTACAATTCTTTGTTTTAAAATATCTGAAGAAGCCCCCCTATCTATACCAAGTTCCGCCTGAAGCTGCTGAAAGGACTTGGTGGAGGCCATGTTGGTATGTTTGAAAAAAGGTTATGCCTTTCAGCTCCCAACCTCTTATGTCCAGCTCTACTTATCCCAAGGCACTCTCTGGTGTGGAAGTGAGGCTTTCTAAGGGACTAATGCCATTAGAATCACCCAGGTGGCACCTTAGTGTGTCCCACATCTTAAAGGAGTAGTCCACCCTGAATTTGCAAGAACATATGTTATGCAGAGTGTTTTGATTTGTGTGTGAAGTCCTAGTGTGTCCTTCCCTCTGTCTGCTATTAGGAGTTTTTCCTAAATTAGCCTGTTAGCTTTATGGTAGTTTTACGACCCCTGAGAACCTCCATCTGAGCTAAGTTTATTGTATTCCTTCTTCCTACAATGCATCCTGTCTGTTGGTCTCAGCTACATCACTGTCACATGAGACAGGATGCATTGTAGGTACAAGAAATGCAATAAACTTAGCTCAGATGGAGATCCCCAAGGGTCGTAAAATTACCATGAAGCTAGCAGGCTAAAACACTCCTAATAGCAGACAGAGGGAAGGACACACTAGGATTTCACACACAAATCAAAACACTCTGCACAACATATGTGTTTGCAAATTCTAGGTGGACTGCTCCTTTAAGTGAGTGCTTTACCCATGGGTTTAGTAGATGGATAAAAGTGCCCTGGACAAGATGGGGATAACAGTAGGGTTGCCTGTCAGCCTGCAGGGAGACTCCTGGCCTTGAGAGCTGACCAACCTGTTTCTTATTGTTATGTCAAACCACTGCACAACTGGTGTGGCCTGTGCAGCCCAGTAATAGTATTGTAAAGATGGCAAGCCCAAGGCCTCCTCTTATGTTGTCTAAGCAATGACATTCAAACCCATGGGTGGCTGGTCCCCCATATGAATTTGTGTGTAGCTTTATCTAATTGTTCTCAAACTGCCATGGGGACAGGAATTGGGATCATGCAAAAGTAGTACAGCAACCTGGGAGAAAGTTCTTTCTAATTGTTTGCACTTTGCTCCCTACTGATAAGGGGAAGGAGGTCCATCTTCTGTAATTGGCATACGAACATACAAACATATGAAATTGCTAGCAGAAAAAGGCTGGCTCACAGGTCTATCAAGTCTGCCCAACTGTGCAGCTCTTAGTTTCATATTACTACAGCTGCCCCAGCCCCACCCAAACCCCTCCTTTCCTCCCCTTTCCTGGTCTTTCCCCAATTTGTGTTCTTGTCTCCACTAATCCTGCCCTTGACTCTATCCCAACTCCGCTTAAAGCTACCCACTGTCCTCAGTTCGATTAACTCCTCCAGCAGTGTGTTCCATCTCTGCACCACTCTCTCTGTAAAGTAATGCCTCCTCATCTCCCTCCTGAACCTTCCCCCTTCCAACTTCAGACTGTGCCCCCTAGTGACCCTCCCCCCCCCTTTAAGCAGAACAGTCCTCCCTCTCTGACTTTGTTTATGCCTTTCAAGTACTTAAAGGTCTCTATCCTGTCCCCTCTTTCCCTTCTCTCTTCCAGCGAATACATGTTGAGCTCCCTCAATCTTTCCTCTTACAGCAACTCCCCCAGTCCCATGATCATTTTCGTAGCCCTGTGCTGCACCCCCTCCGGTAATCTCACATCTTTTTTGAGGTATAGTATGGGCACCAGTACTGCACAGTACTCCAATTGTGGCCTCATCAGTGATCTATACAAGGGCACGATGACCTCCTCCTTTCTCGAGGTGATCCCTCTGGCAATGCACCCCAGCATCCTATTTGCCCTTGCTGCCACCTTCCTACACTGTGCTGATACCTTCATATCCCCTGTGACTATTACCTCGAGGTCCCTTTCCTCCTCTGAAGCTGTAACCTACATTCCCCCCCAGCCAGTAGCAGGTCCTGGGATTTGTCTAAGGGTTATTTCATAGTTTGCCTGAAAGAGGATTGTTGGATCTTTCCTAATATGGATACCCAAATATTTGATCCCCTTAAATATTCACCTAAATGGTATACTATGTTTTATTTAAGCAGGCATTACTCCACTGAGTTTGAAAACTCTGGATTTATCATGGTTAATTTTAAAGCCAGAGACCTTATCTTTACTAGAGGGGGTATTGAGTGGACAGGGTTGATGAACAAAGGTGTGTCATCCGCATACTGTGAGATTTCTTCCCTTGCGGGTCACACAAGGCCCCCTTTATGTCTGGATTACCCGTAATAGCGATGGCAAGGGGTTCATTTGCCAAGGCAAAGATTAGGGGAGAGTTGGCACCCCTGCCAGGTGCTTAACTGGAGCTCAAAGAAGGGGACAAGATACCATTCACCAGCACCCTTGGCTTAGTAAATAAGGCATTTATCCAGGACAAGCATTTAGGGATAAATACAAATTTGTATAAAGTGAATAGTGAGAATTCCCATTTCAGGCAGTCGAATGCCTTTTCAGCATCGAGAGAAATGGCCGTTAATTGTATTAGAATGTTTGACCACATGTATAATGTTAAGCAGCCTATGCACATTATCAAAAGATTGGGTGTTTGGTATAAAACCTGTTTGGTTCAGATGTATGAGTTTCCGAATTACATTGTGTAGTCTATTAGCCAGGATAGCAGTCATTAGTATTTGGTCTGTATGACCCGCACTGCAGCGGGTTCTTATCCTGTTTTAGTAAAATGGTTATGACTGCCTCTTTCCACTCATCTAGGAACTGTTTGTGCTCCATGCCCCAGTTCATGGCCCTGGTAAGCAGGGTCAGGATCTCATCTTAAAAAACTTTATAAATTCCCTAGAAAAACCTGTCCAGGCCTGGGGATTTACCATTTTTCAAATTCAGTATAGTTGTCACCTCTTCAGTGTTGGGGGAAGGGTCTAACATTCCCATATCTTGCACATTCAGTCGGGGCAAGTGCAGTTGGGCAAAAAGTGTTGTAGTACTCGTGTGGTATGGTGGGACTGGGATTCTGTATAAATATGTCCTGGGGTAAAGTAACTGGTAGTGTGTTGGGGGCTGGACTAGAAAGTGCTGCCACATGTCTGTCTGCTTGCTGCTTTTGCAGCTGCATGGCTAGCAAGTGACCTGCCCATTTTCCCTGGGCAGAGTATTTCTGTCTGGTATATCGGAGCATTCCCTCTGCTTTTTTAAGGTCTATGTCTGAGTTTGCATCTAACTAGCATAAGTTGTCTCAGAGTATATGTGTCTTCTGTATTCTGTTTATGTGATTTTTTCCAAACTGATTAACATCTTGGATTCAAGACCTTTGAGCAGACGCTTTTTATGTAGGTTCCACGCCGGAATGATAACATAGTCAGGTTAACATTTACAATTGTTACATTGCAAGTGTCACCAGGCCTAAATACATTTATGTGTACACAGAAGGGAGATGAAGATTCAGGAGATTACTATAGATAAAATTGAAAATGACATAAACAGTGGTCAGAGGTACATTTTACATACAGCAGAGGCATTGTACAATGTATGCCTGAGTCTAATTGTTACTAGGTTACTAAATACAGAGTGAAACAGGCAGAAGGCCATAAGGGAAGAGAGGGAGGAAGAGAAGTGAGGGAGGAGGGGTGGGGGGGGGAGGAGAGGGAGAGAGGATAGGTGGGAGCAGGAGGGCCCCAGTGGTAAGTGCAAAATAAGTGCAAGTGAGGGTAGTAATTGGAGTAGGTAAGGGTCTGGAGGGGATACCCATAAGGAGCAGGTGCAGTAGAATTTAGTAGTGCCTAGTGGTATCAGTCACAGGTAGCCTCAGTGACTAATGCTGCCAAAGTAAGCACTTAAAGCGGGGTTCTATAGACAAAAGCACACTGTCCAAGCGAGGTACAGCATTTAGGAGTTCTGAAAATTTGACTTCCAGAACTTCTGGTAGTGCGAGGGTTTAACGATTGCACCAAAAGGGATTGAACACTAGGAAGCATCATACCTAGGTTGACATTTTTGGTGAGCAGGCATGTTTGATATCTGAGTCTGTTGCTGAACTGGAGCCAGTTGGCCTGGATATATACTGTACTGTAGGCCACATGTGTGGGTTTGGCATTCTGCCCTAGTTAGAAGGTGGCAGGCTTTATTAAGAGCTATTTTGATATGCCAGAGGGCTGTGTCTGAGGCAGATCCGTAGATGGCAAAGCTATAGTCAGCGAGTGGGATAACAGAACTATGTATGGCTAGGTTCAGTGCTTCAGGGGTTATTTCCCGTTCTATAGCTAAACGAGTTTCAAGTGTTTCTTTTCCACTGGGCACTTGTGAAAGAGATCAGCTGCCCTTGAAGGACTGCTTTCAGGGCATTCCAGTGAGAGATTTCAACCTGTAAAGACAGAGGGACATGATCTGAGTGGGTGACGCTTTGGATATGACAGTCAATGATCACATGTAGCCAGTTTCTAAGGAGAAAGCATCAATCAATATGTGAATAACTTTTGTGAGGATGGGAGTAGGTTGTAAAATATCAGGCAGTGGTGCAAAGAAACCTCCAGATGTCCTGGAGTCCCAACTGGTCCACCACACCTAGAAGTGCTTTGGACATACATAGCCATGGGAGGTAAGAGGAGGGAGCCTTCTCAATCCTTGGGTTTGGGGCACAATTGAAGTCCCCCAACAGGAAGTACATACCCGCAGCCTTATCTAGGATGGGGTGATGAATGAGTCCCTTAAATTGGAGCATATATGCCATGGAGTCATTTCAAAATGTTCCAGTAACACATTTTTACGTTCACTTGAGCAAGGAACGTTTTGGGAGAGTAGCACACTTTGGAGGTGTGCCTCTCCCTTTCAATGCACTGCTCCATTGAGCAGGCGTGGCGATCTACCAATGGGTGCAGGAGCTATGTATGACAAGCAGTGGTCTTCGCTTCAAAGAAACCACACATGGCCACAGGCTACCGTGTCACGGTGGCCCCCAGCGTCCGCGCCTCCCCCAAATCTTTGCTGCCATGAGCCCACCCCAGCGTGGTGAACATCCACGTCATCTGCCGATGGGAGTGCCCAATCCCCGTCGGCTCCGGCCACCCAAGCCATCCTTCTACCATGCTGGGAGCCCACCCCAGCATGGCAAATGTCCCAGGTTGTCTGCCGACCAGGGTGCCCTCCCCGTCGGCTACTGGGGGCCCCAGCCATGCTTCTGCCATGCTGGGAGCCCACCCCAGCGTGGAAAAACATCCACGTCGTCTTTTTTTTTTTTTTTAACCTGTAAATCGACGGTCCCACGGCACTTCTCCCAGTCCCCCCTCCCAACCCGCACCCACCCACTGCGCACTCAACCTCCCCACACCCTCACCCTATACTTGCCTCCGGAGCTCGGGCGCGACGATCTTCGTGGACGGGAATGCAGCACTCTTCAAAGCCGACTGCTGAACTGAGGAAATGCCGTAAGCTGCATAATGGGCTAGATAGGGGTTTTCAACTTTATTGCATATCTCGGGCATTTTTGGGAATTTTTGTACCAAATTTTCAACATGGGGTTTTGGGACCCTTTCTCATGAATGATGTCACTGTCATGGCGTTATTCGGGCCCGAAGGGTGACTTCGCAGTCACTGCACAGTCACTGCGTGAAATCACCCTTTGGGCCTGAATAACGCCATGACAGTGACATCATTCATGAGAAGAGGTCCCAAAAACCACATGTTGAAAATTTGGTGAAAATATTCCTAAAAATGACTGTTTTACGAGCATGCGTTGCGCCGTTCCTACGCAGGCTCGTAAGTTCGCGAATTTTCAATATTTTCACTCCAGATTTTCAACATTGCCATTTTACCACACCTCCTCATGAGCAGTGCAGCTGTCATTTTTCACATCCTGCCCAAAATGTGTTTGTCCATGTAGCACGATCGGTGTGCGAACTCAATGTATGGGACACATTAAGAAAATCAGTGACACTGATCATGAGCAGAGGTTTTAAAATGCCAATGTTGAAAATTTGTAAAAATTCCTAAAATTGACTGTTTTGACGTGCGGTGCACAGTTCCACGGCTCAGTAAGGCTCTAATTTTCAATATTTCCACTCCAGATTTTCAACATTACCATTTTACCACACTTCCTTATGAGCAGTACAGCTGTCATTTTTCACATCCTGACCAAAACGTGTTTCCGCCTATGTAGCGCACAATGGGGGTAACAAAAAGGTCATGCTGAAAATTTATTGTGCAAATACCAGCAATCGCACAGGGCATTATGGTAAAGCACCATACGTGCCAAACACCACTGCAAATACCTGCAAGCGAACGTTCAGCATTGACAAATGCTTGTTCAATTTAGCACAGTATATGCAATCTGCATTGTCCATTCTGGCGAATACCTCTAAGGCTCTGGCCATGAGTAATGGTATGAGATGAGTCACCCAAAAGGCCCTATCCAATTTATGCTGCCCACACAATCTTTCAGACAATTTCAGAAAAAAGGTCATGATCATTCCCCTCCTGGTAGAAATCGTTTAGAACACATTTTGGCTTCTTGGGATGGGGATGGTGGGCCTCCCATGCCAGTATTTATATTTTGCAGTGCTGTTTTCTATCACAGAACCTCAGTCTCTATCCTGTTCTTGTTCCTTCTCTTACACCTGGATTTCATCCTATTACATCTGGAGCTGGTGCTGATGCGCGCTCTCTCTCTTCTCTTCTCTTCTCTTCTCTTCTCTTCTCTTCTCTTCTCTTCTCTTCCTCTCTCTCTCTCTTTTTTTCTCTTCTCTTCTCTTCCCTCTCTCTCTCTCTCTCTCTCGATCTCATCCTGTTGCATTTTAATCTGGTGCTGGTGTTCTCTTTCTGTCTTACTCCTCTGACAAACTGGATCTGCTGCTGTGTGTGTGTGTGTGTGTGTGTGTGTGTGTGTGTGTGTGTGTGTGTGTGTGTGTGTGTGTGTGTGTGTCTCTCTCTCTCTCTCTCTCTCTCTCTCTCTCTCTCTCTCTCTCCCCCTCTGCCTTAAGCATTGCAATATACTCTTCAAGCCTGCAGCTCCACCCTTTGAAGCTCAGTATCTGCCTTTATATTTGACAGGGCGAGATCTACTCTCACCATCTTGATCTGGTCTATTTGCTTAACTGCCCTGGTTCTGCTTTCTTGCTCACTTTCATTGACCTCCGTCTCATGACTCTGGCCAGCCTCCTATGTGCTACTGGTCTCACTGTTCTCCAGTTCAGTTTTCTTGAGGGTCTTCGTGAGTTCTGACTTTGTTTGCTCCTCATTGGCAAGCATTCTTCTTTGGTACAAGTCCTTCAGTTGTGCCATGGTAAGCTTCCTACATGTTGCAGGCATTGTGCCTTGTCACCATACTACACTAAAGGAATAATGCCCAACAGGGTGGGTGTTATGCTGGAATAACATCCCCCCCCTAGGGTGATGACACCCAAGAAGGGATGTTATCCCAGCATAACACCCACCCTGGAGGGCATTATTCCTATTATACAATGGCGTGTTATATACAGAATAAAAAAATATTTTAAAGAATGTCTTTGTTAGTCTGGAAAAAATGTTCTGTTTCTTAAGAGAAGATGCATAATGATAGAGTAGATCAAACAACAATCAGCAGAGTAGATCAAACAACAATCAGCAGAGTAGATCAAACAACAATCAGCAGGGATGTCATGCCAGGATAACATCCCTGTTGTGGTGACCAACTGACCAATCAGAAGCCAGGATTCTTTCTTGCCATTGTATAGTCAGTAATAAAACACAGCAGTGTATAAAGCATCTCCCTTTTGTATATCTTGCTCTGTGACTGAACGGGTAATATTTACTGATAGTCCATTTTTCTGTGTGCTAGGTAATCACTTAGTTTCTTAGCACACACTATGCTTACCAATGCCAACTGCTAAGTAACTGCTTGGAAAGGAGCACACACAATACCACCTGCTGCCACCAGTTTGTCGCAACACCACACAAACTACCCCAGGTGGTGTTGGTGAGGTTGCTTACTCACACAGTCACTCTGCCACCAATCTGGTCACGACTCACTCGGAGCTGCTGCCTACATGTCGTACCACAGGCTCCTGCTCACACATAGAAAAATCAGGCTCTTGCTCACCCAGCCCAAGGCCTCTGGGCCACATGAATCTCTCCATGTCACTCCAGGTACACCTTATCCTAGCTCTGTGTTAGATACAGCTTTACTTTTTAAGTTGGTAGTGCTCTCTCTAGGGGCAGATCATGGAAAAGCCCAAAAAATCGATTATGTACACTTAGTAAAACACTGCAATTACTGATATGTTATATAGAAAATATTTAATATTTACACAAAACGTACAAGATATACAATAAACTAATGGGGAATACATACACACACCGGGAAATTTAAAATAAACCGGTTTCAACATGAAAGCACAGAACAGAAACTGTCAACTAAACTGATTTAAATTCTAAGCCTCTCCACCTAACGCCGGATTGTCTGCACTCCTGGAGTAGAGGCTCCTATTGGACAATTTTACACTCCGGCTCCTTGCGGCCAGTTTTCATTGCTCCTACCTTCCTCTCTTTCTTCTCTGGTCTAGGACTATTGGGATTCAGTTTGTTTAATTATTTAAAAAAACCAAAAACTGTTCCGCACACTAATTCTTTGTACTGTATTTTTTGCTGTAACACTGCCGATTGTTAGATTAGTCCTGAACTGAACAATCTGCAATATTTGCCACTTATTTTGGCTAGACTTGAACTGAATGTATTGTAATCAGATTTGACTTCCCTCTACTTGATTTCCCTACTGCTACCTACATTTCACTCTCACCTTACCCCAGACTTTTAAAACTATACTTCTTTCTCTCAATTTCCCACATCTCCCAACCCTCCACTCCTCTCCACACTGCTCTCAGCAAATGCTGTCCATCTTTTCTTTCTCTCTCTCCCTCTCTACCCACTCTAGCTGCCCCAGCCCCCCCCAACTAGCCACCCTTGGCCTACCTCAGACTAATCTGTTAATTGCAGCTATTGTTCTGCTCCATTCCCTGCCCCCCTGCTGACGGTCTGCCACCAGCCTCACAGCCACTACCCCTGTTCCATTACTTAACTTAAACTCGTCTCTCTCCACTCCTCTCTCTTCCAGAATCTGCCCTGATCAGGCACAGCCACCAGGGACCAGCAGCTCCTCATCCAAGCCACTGCCCACTCTGAGGATCCCCCTGCCGGCCCTTCTGACTGCTGCAGGACCAGCCTTTCAGTCCATGGTCCCTGCTGGTGCTTCATGCCTGCTCCCGATCCTCCCCCCCCCCCCACCTGCCATACTCTGGCAATTACTTATATAGCCTCTAGCAAGTACCTGACAAGCACCAAAACCCTATCTCCTTACTTCCCTATTAACACGTTCTACTTAATTGTCACCAGAGGGCATATTAAACTGTACTACTGAACTCTTGCTACTCACTCCCTCTCTACATCTAATCTTCTATTCCCTCATACTTTCCAACTCAGGACGTTAATGCTCCTCCTACCTATAGCCCATCACCTCTCGCCTCATTTCCCACATTCTTCCTTCTACTACCTCCTGTGGTCCCTACCACTGCTTTTTTCCAGGCTCCACCCTTGCTCATTGTAACTCCCTGGTTGTTCTGCTTTCTCTCCACCAACGTTACAATCAACGCTCCCACCTGGTGTGATGCGGGACACTCCTACTCTGCCACTTCAACCTGCCCTTTAGCCGCTCGGGCAGCCACCCTGTGTGCACCCTGATTCCTACCAGTTTGCGATGGCAACCTCGTGCCTCCCTCCCAGTCTACTCATCCCGGTCAGGCTGTTTGTGCTTAGTGGGCAGCCAGGTACTATGCATCCTCTGTCTCCTTTGTGCCTCCTTTTAAACAACATCCACGATGCCTGCAGCACAGGAACTTGCACTAGTGGTCTCCACATGGAATTAAAAGCATCACAACTCCCTATTGAACTCGCAAACCCCACAGTAGACTGGTGGTACCCTGAGGCTCCTTCATGGCACCCCCATCACTTGTCCTTTGCTTGTGATTCTACTGACCAAAAGAAACATGTCAAACGCTCCGCACAAGAGCATGAACATGTCATTGCATGCAAGCAGCTAAAGGAATATCTAATGAGAATCATACTGCTGCTATTTCTGGAAATATTCACCTCAATCTGGGCCCTCCTCCACAATCACCCTATAAACGTACAAAACCTGATGTGATCTTTCTTGCTGCCATCAACATCTGTAGCTTGCTGGCTAAACTGGACAATCAATGTGCCTGGGTTGTCCAGCATAACCCGGACATTCTTGCGATCATTGAAACCTGGCTTCCCCCCAGAATAATGGATGCCATCAGGCATGACAGACTAACTAAATGAGGAGGCAGTTGTGCAATATATGTAAAGGATACCATCATGGTGCATGTGTACCTGTGCCAAACCTAGAAAGCAATATCCAGGTGTTACCTATCAAGGTCCTACTTGGTGCACATGACAAATCTATTACTGTGGCATCGATATACATCCCCCCCCCCCAAAACGCAATGTCTCTGGGGTTACTGTCTGTCCTGGATGGTATCTGACACTTATGCTCCAATTCTAAAACCATCTTGATGGGTGATTTCAACATAAACTGGTTGTCCCCTGACTCTGGCAGTTACAGTGATGCTATCACGGCTGAACACTTCACACAGCTTCTTCACTCCCCTACCCGAACAAATTACAGGACAGGGACCAGCACACTGCTGGACTGGGTTCTCTCCAATAAACCTGAATGAATTACCAACATAACTGTCCTATCCAACGCTATCAGTGACAATTCCCCATATAATTTTCAATTGGTCCAATAAGTTCTCTAAACCACCAGCTCATACAATCACCTGCAGGACACTACTCTGTGGGCAGCTGGAACCACTCAAACGGCTACATAACCTAGATTGGTCTCTGATCGATGATACGGATGATGTAAACACTGCACTTGTCTATTTCATCCACCACTTCAATGTGGCCTGTGACTGCCATGTCCCTCTGAAAACATGGAAAGTTAAAGGTGCCTGCAACCCCTGGATCACCCCTGACCCGCTGGAGTGCATTAAACTTAGGGATCGCCTGTGGCAACGTGCACAGGCAACAGGCAGGCTAGAGGATATATAGATATACAAGCGAGCCAGGAATGACTGTACACGTGTGATCCGTGACAAAAAGAACCAGTTCTACAAGGATGAGCTCACCAACACGTGGAATGATGGCAGGAAGTTCTGGCACAACTTTAAAGAAGTAACAGGCAAGAACCCTAAACAACCCCCAACTATGCTTAATATTGAAGAAATGCCTACCCTCGATCCAATAACCATTACCAGTACCTTTTAATATTGCCTTTACCGACCTCAGTGGTGTTCTACCCCTTGACTTCTTCGAAGACTCATCTACTACTGAAAGTGTCACTAATATGGACCAACCACAGCCACACCCACACCCCCCTTCTACTTTAAAACAATTATTGTCAGCGAAGCTAAGAAATGCTTCCTAAGGGTCCTGGGAAAATCGGGTACAGTGGAGATTCTCTGGATTTAAAACTTGTAGCACTAACCCTGGAAAAAATTCTACTCCCACTAACCGAAATTATTAATCTCACTGAGGCTTTCCCGATTCTCTAAGTGGAAATCCACGCTAGTGACTTCTGCTCACAAAAGTGGTGATGGGGTGCACCACAGGAACTACAGTCCAATTTCCATCCTTCCTCCCCCCCCCCCAAAAGCCCTCGAACGAGTTGTTGCAGACCAACTTGTCGACTACCTCAAAGTAACAGCTGCAGTGTCCCCAACAACACTGTTTCAGAAAGGGTCACAGCACCACCACAGCACTCACTGAATTCATGGCCTTCATCCATGAATCACTGGACCATGGCTATCTAGTCGGTGCAACATTTTTAGATCTCTCCAAGGCCTTTGATACGGTGAACCATGCACTTATGCTCACCCAGTTGTCAAACATAGGCCTATCCATGGACACTTTGACATGGTTCAAAAGTTACCTTTTGGACTGCTCACAACAGGTAAAGATCAACAGTCACCTCTCTGACAAGCACGCAGTCCTATGGGAGTCCCACAAGGATCCATTCTGGGTCCCCTTCTGTTCAATATCTTCATGAACAACCTCCCTAGCTCCTGTCATGATCACTTATTACTGTACGCTGATGACACAGTAATCTTCACCCGCAACCAAGCTCCTGGACAGTCAACTTCAGCTAAGCTTTGTGCACTCTGAAGACTGGTGCCACAAACACAAACTAATACGTAACCACAAAAAGACCAAGGTAATGCTCTTTGGTGGCCAACACAGATCGCACCCTCCAACAATCCGCAACTCTGCTGGCATTCCTCTGGAACAAATTAAAAGCTTTAAATATCTCGGGATTACCCTGGACAGCACCCTCTCCTTCTCCCGTCTTACTGATTATGTTGCCAAAGCCATCAACATTCGCACTGGGCTCCTGCATAGGCACACACGGAATCCGACTTCAGATGCACTAAAATTTATAATCCATAGCTCCATAATATCTATTTATCAAGTCTAGGATTAAAAATACCTTTGAGTTTTGGCTCTTTTACAAAGGTTCCACGTCAGAGAAATACAAATTATGGGGAATATCAAGATACATTACAGCAATGTGGACACTGCAAACCGAGTACAGATTAATACACTTCAAGGGTAGCATTGTAACAAGGCAGCCAGCGGCATTTGTCAGAGAAAATAGACAACAGATAAGAAGTGCCAGAGTCATAGGGAGAGGGAAGGGGGAGGGGGGGAGAAGGAATGTAGGAAGGGTTGGGAGAGGGTGAAAAGTGCAGCATTGGGTATACCAAGATGTGAGGGTAGAATCCAGTGAGGATACTGTATCAATAATCAATTATGGGCTTACAGTCTATGGCTCCGCAATGGAAACATCACGACAAAGAATCTCCACAGCCCTGAACAAGGCCTGCTGGCTCCTCACAGGTGATGATTGACTCTCACATACCTGTGTCCTCTATGCTAAGATCTGCTGGCTCCAGCTAAAAGACAGAATCAAATTCCAAACCTGTCTCCTGGCCAAGAAAGTCAGTCTGGGACTAGCGCCCCCTGGGGTACAAAACATCCATACCCGCTCCAGGAAACTCAGCCACAGCAGGGGCTCTGCTAACCAAATTTTCCAGGTATCACACTGCTGTACTGCCCAAGGTCAAAGATCCTTTGCCTACTGAGCACCAACCTGGCTAAACTCCATTCCTGGAGATATCTCCTCAGTCCCCAAGCTTGGCCCCTTTAAACATCCGCTCCGGCAGCACTTTATCCTGTATAACACGTGTTATTGCTTCCACCGAGTCTTGTGTGATTGCTTCCACTGAGTGCCCCAAATCCTCTCCAATCCCTGATGTGTACCGCACTTATCATCTTCCCCTCTCTTAGCACTTCATGCCCCTGATCCCTTCACCTAGCCCCTCCCTTCCCCCCATCTACCCCTTGCTCCACCCCTTTTCCTTTCTCTGTCTACCCACCCTCCACCCATACCTGGTCTTCAGAACAGCCCCTCCTACCCCTGCCTACTCTTGACCATCCCGACCCCACCCACTCCTACCACCTGACAAGGCCCCTGGCTGCTACTACCTTCTTTAACAAATCCCTGCCTGTCTTGCTTCCCTCCGTCCCCCTCACTTCCTTACCCTCTCCCCTTCCTCCTGTCTCCTACCTCACAAGGCTGCCTGGCTGATTCCCTGACCTGTTTCATTACTTACTTCTCTCCTCATATGTACAGTATATTGCCTGACATACATTGTATAATGCCAGCTTATAGCTATTGTTCTGTGCCCTCCTGTTTCCACAATTGCTGTAATCCTTGTTTGTGTATGTAACCCCTGTTTGTGTATGACGTGGAACCTATATAAAAGAGCTCAGCTCACAGGTGTAATCCAAGATCTTAATACATAAAATAAAGCCTTACTCTAAGATTGAGGAAGTCTCTGCACATAGCAAACAATTCTATTCTGGTAAAGAATTGGCCCTCCTCTATTGCATTGAAGTAGATCTAGGAATTAAAGACTGCTTACCACACACTTAATAGTGTCATCCACTGTTCATTTTATTTATTAGCCAATCTGGTCAAATATATTCAGTGTCTCACTGCTAATTTACACAGATGCTTCAGGAAAATTTGACCATCTAAAAAAGTAATAATAATTCTATCATCAGTATGCATATGACCATTAATCTAAACCTAATGAATCTGTATAACTTAAGCAACATCAAATTATGAGTACCAAAATATACAAAAAAGGGGTTTTGCCAGGACATCCGCCAGTTCCTTCAGCACTCTGGGATGTAATTTATCCAGCCCTGGTGCTTTCTCTGTCTTAAGGGAGCTGAGGGCTTCCCTCACTCTCTCTGCTGTGATTTCCACTTCCGGTACCTCTTCTCCCTGCTTAGTCCTCCCCCCCCCTCCTGCCAGTGATGCCTCCCCCTCTTCCCCACACCCGCCGATCGGTAAGGGTCCCCCCTCCTCAGTATCTCTGTCTCCTCCCATGTGTGATGCAGCACCCTCATTTTCCTTGGTGAAAACTGAGGTGAAGTACTCATTTAGTACCTCAGCCTGCTCCCCCGGGTCTTGTGCCCATCTCTCCCCTGATTTTAATCCTGCTGATCTGCCCCTTCACCCTTCATTTTTCCCCAATGTATCTAAAGAACCCCTTGTTCTCTCTCTCCTAATTTCCCTGGCCAGGTTCTGCTCCTTCCTTGCCTTAGCCGCCCTCACCACCCTAGTGGCCCTTCTAGCCATCAGCTCATACTCCCCTCAATCCCTTTCACTTCTTGAGCACTTGAATTGCCTATAGGCTGCCTTCTTTTCCCGCACCACCTCCTGGACCTCCCTGGTCCACCAGCAGGGTTTTCGGGCCCTGCCACATTTTCGTCTTACTCTTGCACAGGTGCTGGTAGCATCCTGCACCCCTCTCCTGATGATTTCCCACCTACTATCAGCGTCCATGTCTGACCCAATCACATCCAAATGCTCCTTAAGGATCCTTCCCATTTCCTTAAAATCTGTCCACCTGAAGTCAGTTACCTCCGTCTTTGTGCAGCCTTCTAGCCCTCCTAGGTCCAGGCAGAACCAGACTGTGGCAAGGTCACTCCCCGCCAACGGGTCCCTTACCTCCAGGCCCCCAATCTGGTCACTGTCTGCCAGGACCACATCCAGTACCCGAGCCTCCCTGGTTGGTTCCCCCACCTGCTGAGTTAGGAACGCGTCCTGAAAGACATCCAACAACCTCTGTTCCCTGGTCACAGAGGATGTCATAGTCTCCCAGTCTGTTCCTGGCATGTTTAAGTCTCCCAACCCCACCACCGTTCCTCTGCCCAGTCTGCAGTGTCTCCCAACATCTACCACCAAACTCTCCTCCGCCAGGGCAGGGGGTCTACACACCACTCCTATTTTCCTCCTGCCACCCTTGTTATCAAGATATGACTCGCCTCCACGGTTCCCTCCGCCTCCTCTACTCCCCTATGCCAATGCAGTTTTTGACTATCATTGCTACCTCTCCTCCCCTTCCCTCCCCCCTGTCCTTCCTGAACATAGTATAACCCTCCAGGTTCAGGTCCCAGTCGTGTCCTGCAGTGGCCCAGGTCTCAGTGACCGCTGCCACATCCACTGCTCCCTCAGTTAGCATCGCCTGGAGCTCAGGCATTTTATTGCCCAAGCTCCTGGCATTTAGCAGGACTATCGTCCACCCTTTCCCTATACTTCCATTTCCCCTGCTCGTGTTCCCATGGGGATTCTGTTTTCCCCTGGTCTGCACTTTACCAGTCGGCCTTTTCCCCCAATCCTCCATCTCCCAGGGGTGGAGACAGAGTTCCTCCTTATCGGCACCCCTTGACAGCCTTTTCCTCCCTCCCCCCTTCACAAGTTTAAACCCCACCTTCACCAATGAACCCTCTATTTTCAACTTAGATTCCCCCCTCCAAATTGAGATGGAGTCTATCTCTAGCATACAGCTCCTTATCCTCCCATGTCTCCCCAATCCCCATCAACCCATACCCTCTGGCCTCACACCACTCCCCTGAGCCACTGGTTTATCTCCCTAATCTTCCTTTTGTGTTCCCCACTAGCCCTTGGCACCGGCAGGATTTCTGAGAAGGAAACTGTGCATCCTATGTCATGACAGACCCTGGCAAGCTCCCTCAATCTTGCCTGTATCTCTAGCTCACTATTTCCCTCAATGTCATTTGTACCCAGTAACTGGCCAGACTTCTCCCTCCCTATCCCATTTGATACCCCCTGATCATAGAATCCCCCAACAGGAGCACTCTGACCGCTTCTTTTCCTCCATTTTCCCCCCCTTCCATGTCCCTCATCCTTTCTACTGGCCCCTCCACCCAGCTGGCTCCTTGTTCCTCCCCCTGTCTGGGTGCCACATGCCACCCCCTCCTTATTTACCATGGCCACCCCCTCCCCTCCAATCCTATGGCTCTCCTCCTCCTGAGTATCCTTCTGTACCTTGTTAATTCCCCCCTCACTGCTCGCGACTGGTCCTTCTCCCCCATCTGCTAAACTAGCCTGGCTCATCCTCCCTTCCTTCCTGTTTCCATTTCAGGACTCTTAAAAACAAGGATGCATTGTTGTTTTTATTTATTTATTTAATTTATTTATTAAAATAATCAGTTTTACAACCTTTGAGTCAGGGACTCGTTTACATAGGTACCTCGTCATGGGGGGGGGGGGAGACAACAATTAAGTGAGGTTTAGGACAGTGGTTACATACAGGTGAGATACATAAAATACACACGTTTCAGAGTTACAGGCATCGTTATATAAGTACATACATTTGTTGAGTTACACGCATCATTATATAAACACCGTTGTTACAGTTGTACAATTGTACCAGTACCCAGTCGTCTATGGGACCCAGAGGGCAAAGGGCTATATGAGACAGGGTTATGGTCCACTACAGGCATTTACAGCATCGGCTGTCAATGTGCTGATGGAGGGCTATTTTAAACCGGCCAATCCCGGGGATCTTTGTGATTGCCTCAGGAAGGGAGTTAAACCAGGCCGGAGCTTTATGATGAAAAGATCTATGGCAGAGAGAGGTCCTTGCCCTGGGTATTAGGAAGGTGGCTTTGGTGGAGTTACGGTTCAGCGTAGGCCAGACAGCCAGTTGCAGGGATGCAGAGACCCCTGGTGGGCATAACCCAGACAGGGATTTTTTGGCCAGTAGGCAGGTGTGATATTTCAGTCGCTCCTCAAGAGTGAGTATGTTGGTGGTGGAGTATAGCAGACAGGTGTGTGTTCTGCTGTGGGCACCGGTCAGGAGCCTACAGGCTTTGTAGATAGAGGGCTGGACTTTTGACAGGGAAGTGGGGTCAGCCGCTGCATATATTGGAAGTCCGTAGTCGGCCAGGGACAACACAGATGAGGTGATGGCTAATTTTAAGGCAGATTCTGGGAGGCAATCTTTATGGCGGTACAGGAGCCCAATCCTGGAGTTCATGGCTGATGACAGGGCTTTTAGATGGGCGTGGAATGTAAGGCCTGGGTCAAAGGTGATGCCCAGATACTTATATGTTGTTACCTGTTCTAGTGTAAGGTGCATGCTGGTGGTGATGTGAAGGGGAGTGTCCTTGGCGCTGTTTTGCCGATGTGAGAACAGCATTGACTTTGTTTTTTTCTGGTTCAGGACTAGTCGATGGTTACTGAACCATTTTTCAGCTTGGAGGAAGGTGCTTTGCAGCGTGCATTGGAGTAGGAGTGGGTCTGAGTGTGATGCTAGGATCACTGCATCATCAGCATAGAGCAGTATTTTGTTGGAACAGGAGCTTGGGAGGGTGTTTAGGAATAGACTGAAAAGGGTGGGTCCAAGGATGGAGCCTTGTGGGACCCCTGAGAGTACTGGTAGGTTGGTGGAGAGGGTCCTATTTAGCTTTACTCTTTGGGACCTGTTGTGCAGGTAGCTTGCGAACCAATTCAGGGGGCCGGATGAGAATCCCAGTTGGCTTAGGGAATTTAACAGCAGGGGGTGGCACATAGTGTCAAAGGCCTTGGGATAGGTTGATGAAAACTGCCCCTGCAAGTTGACCATTGTCAAGCACAGAGTGTATATGGTGGGAGAATTCCAGAAGGGCAGTGGACGTGCTGTGGCCTGGATGAAACCCATGCTGCTCAGGACATAGGATGTCATATTTTGATAGGTATTCTATGAGCTGTGTGGATACTATTTTTTCCAAGGCTTTGGGGGGGGGGAGGATGGAGATGGGCCTGTAGTTATTAGGTAGTGTTCGGTCCCCAGACTTAAGGATGGGGGTTACTTCAGCCTGTTTCCATGCTTCCGGGAATTGGCCTAGGCATAAGGATTTGTTTATGGCAAGCGTGAGGGGGATTAGCATGACATCCAGCGTGAAGCGGAGCATCCTGGAGTCAAGAGGGTCATTACTTGGGTTATGAGAGGCGAGGGAATTTGGAAGAAAAGGTTTGGCATTGTGGGGTGAAATCATCCGGAAGTTGAATTGCGGCCTGGAGGTGTGAGAGTGGGTGGGCGTAGGAACCGGGTCAAAGAATTGGGCAGGGAGAACTGCGCTTAAGTCCGTGAAAGTTTTATTAAGGCAGTCTGCAATACATGTTTGGTCTGTCGAGACTGCCCTATTTATGACAATCTGAGACGGAGGGGGGGAGCGGGTTTTGCTATTCAGTTCTTTAATATTGTCCCAGAAGGCTCTGGCTGAGCCCCAGGAGGATGTCAAAGCAGCCTGATAATATTTAGCTTTCGCCTGTTTGATTGCCCAGGTGCATTGGTTGCAGGCTGCCCTATAGGCCTGCCTGTCTGCCACCCTACCAGAGTCATTTGCCATGTGCCAAAGGTTGTCTCTCTTTTCTTAGTTGCTGGATCAGTGCAGGGGATATCCATGCAGCAGCCAGTTTTTTTTTTATCTAGATGTGGTGATGGGGGCAAATAGGTCGCAGGCATAGTTGAAGGCCTTAGTGAGGTAAGTTAGAGCAGTGTTTATGTCAGATGCATAGGCCACTGGAGTCCAGTCGACTTGTGCGAGGTGACATTTGAGGTTGTCAAGACCCCTGGGGAGAAATCTGCATCGAGGGGTGCTGGTGTACTCAGGGCTGAGTGTGGGGGGAGGACCAGAAGCAGATGACAGGGGAGTGGTCGCTAAGTGAGTCTGCAAGGACTTTTACAGATTCCAATTTATGTGGCCGGTTTGAGAGGACTATGTCCAGGAGGGAGCTCGTTCCCTTCGCTTTGTTTAGTCTGGTGGGCTGAGTGACCATTTGAGACAGGTCAAGAGCTGCAAGCTCATCCTTTATATTATCAGATGAGGGGCTGAGCCAGTTGGTGTTTAGGTCTCCCAAGATTAGTTGTTCAACCTTCTGAGGTAAGGTGGATAGATAGTCAAGGAGGGTCGATCGCTAAATTTTTTGTACTCGGGGGTATGTAAGCCGTAGTTAGGTAAAGGGGGCCACGACTGGGGTATGGTGTGATTTTAAGAGTAATGGCTTGCGCCCCATGGTTGAGCTCAGGGGTTGGGAGTGCATGACCCAGGACTGAGTCGAGCAAGTAGATTGCGCACCCCCCTCCGCGCTTGCCCATCCTATCAGCCCTGAACAGGGAGAAGCCTGGTAGAGAGACAGCTGAGTCAGGCGTAAGCTGGGAGAGCCAGGTTTCTGCTAGCATAAGAATGTCGGGGGAATATTGTGCAATCCAGCATTGGAGAGCTGCAGTGTTAAAGCAGGGGGTGTTATGCACAAGATTATTTATAAATATAGTCATTCAATCCATAGTCTAAAGTGACAGGGAAAATAGCCTTTATTGTCATGAGGAGACTAATCAGTCAACAGCACCCCTGAGTTCTCACATTTAAAAGTTTTTCTGTTGTTGTTTTTAAATAAAGGGCTCAATTCTCAGTCACAAGTATTCTGGCTATGGCAGAGGGAGGTAGTAGTTGAAGTTTGAAATTGTGGTGAGGTTCTGGAAAGCTAACTTTGTCATAAGTTTCTGTAAGTTTTTATTGTTTGCAAGTTGTGTTTTAAAATTGGCCTAACTCCTTAAGAACTCACTGGAACAAAGGGACACACATCCTTAAATCTCTCTGTGCTAGCTGTAGACTGTTCTTGTGGGGGAGGGTCTTTGGCCAGTAACACAGCCAGCCAATCAAGGTTGTTTGCATTTCAGTTAGTCTCTGTTTAAAATTCTCACTGAAGCATTTTAAGTCTTCTGGCTGTGGCAAAGAGAGGTAGCAGTTGAAGTCTGAAATTGTGGTGAGGTTCTGGAAAGCTAACTTTGTCATAAGTTTCTGTAAGCTTAAAGGCTGGGTGGGAGGAGCTTAGGGAGTTGCAAACTTCCCCTGTGAGCAAACTCTTAAGACTAATAGTCAGGTGGGGAAAAATTCAGCCACTCAAGTGTTAAAAGTTTAAAAGTCTTGGACTAGTGGGGAACTTGGTGGCTCACCCAAGGAAACCTACTTGGAAGGGGATGGAACCACATGTCATTAGGGCCGGCATCTTTGGGAGGGTGGTGGGGTGCACAGGGTGTGGGGCAGCCATGACACTGGACTGGGCTTGGAAGTTTGGTGGTTGCCCAGTGTGCTACCAGCTGGCACAGCTTAAGGAGGAGGTTGAGGGGCTTAGGAGACAGCTGGGAGAAGGGGGGAGGTATGGTTGGGGAATAGGGCAGGGGCTCTCCCACAGGGTTGCACCAAACACTAGGGGTGGAGGCATAGGGAAAGGAGTATAGGAGAGTACTCTGGGGTTGTATAGGGACCCTGGCAGATGGGGCACAAAAGGAAGATACTATGAAGGAAGCTGGCAGGTAACAGGGGACCCTCACAGACAGGGGCCAAAGGGAAGACATTCTCAGGGAAGTAGGCGGATAGCTGGGGCTGGACAGAAGGAAGAAATGGGGGGAGGTGGATCGGACCTTAAGCTCAGTAACCACTTCCATTATCTTCTTCTGCTTGAGGATGAGGGGAGTGATGTAGCCATGACAGGGGCAGTTAGAGATGGAAATGGAGTAGGGGGCAGGAGGTGGGGGCTGGATAGCGGGAGGAACAGGGGGAACTTGGAATGCAGGAAAACAGGGGGAGCAGGGGATCAGAGCAGGAGGATGAAGGGGTAGAGGGAGGAAAGCACAAGGAAAAGGACCAGTTGGGAGGAAAGGGCAAGGAGAAGGACCAGAAGTACAAGGAGGATACAGTAAAGGGAGCTAAGAGTTTAGGCCAGGGGAGCATGACAAGCAAGGAGGGGCTGAACAGAGACGGGAAGGAAGGGAGGACGAGCCAGACTAGTTTAGCAGATGGGGGGGAAGGACCAGTCACGGGCAGTAACGGTGGGGGTAGCAAGGTCCAGAAGGATACTCAGGAGGACAAGGGGCATAGGATCGGAGGGGAGGGGGTAGCCAGGTTAAATAAGGAGGGCGTGGCAGGTGGCACCCAGATAGGGGGAGGAGCAAGGAGCTGGCTGGGGGGAAGGGCTGGTAGAAAGGATGAGGGACATAGAAGGGGGGCCAATGGAGGAAAAGGAGAGTCCAGAGTGCTCCTGTTGGGTGATTCCATGATCGGGGGATCAAATGGAATAGGGAGGTAGAAGCCTGCCCGGTTAGAACAAAATGCTTTCCTGGACTAACGGTGCACAGGGCCAAGCATGAGGTATATCAGCTGACAAAGAATTGTGGAGGTTCCCCGACATACTGGTCCACCTAGGTACCAATGACATTGAGGGAAACAGTGAGCTAGAGATACAGGCAAGGTTCAGGGAGCTTGCCAGGGTCTGTCATGCTATAGGATGCGCAATTACCTTCTCGGAAATCCTGCCGGTGCCAAGGGCTAATGGGGAACACAAGAGGAAAATTAGGGTGATAAACCAGTGGCTCAGGGAGTGGTGTGGGGTCAGAGGGTATGGGTTGATGGGGATTGGGGGGAGACCTGGGAGGATAAGGGGCTGTATGCTAGAGATAGGCTCCATCTCAATTCGGAGGGGAAGGAACTCCTTAAGTTGCAAATAGAGGGGTTCATTGGTGAAAGGTGGGGTTTAAACTTGTGAAGGGGGGAGGGATGGGAGAAAAGGCTGTTATGGGGCAGTCCAATAAAGGAGGAACTCTGCCTCCACCCCCCGGGGAGCTGGAGGAATGCAGGAAAAGGACAACTGGTAAGGTGCGGACCAGGGGAAGACAGAATTCCCACAGGAACATGAGCAGGGGAAATGGAAGTATAGGGAAAGGGTGGAAGGTAGTCCTGCTAAATGCCAGGAGCTTGGGCAATAAAATGCCTGAGCTCCAGGCGATGCTAACTGAGGGAGAGTTGGATTTGACAGCGGTCACTGGGACCTGGGCTGCTGCAGGGCACGACTGGGACCTGAACCTGGAGGGTTACACCATGTTCAGGAAGGACAGGGGGGAGGGAAGGGGAGGAGGGGTAGCAATAATAGTCAAAAACTGCATTGCCATAGGAGGAGTGGAGGAGGTGGAGGGAAATGTGGAGTGATTTGGGTCACCTTGATAACGGGGAGGGGGGCAAGAGTAAAATAGGAGTGGTGTGTCAGACCCCTGCACTGGCGGAGGAGCTGGAGAGAGTCTGGTGGCAGAGGTTGGGAGACACTGCAGACTGGGAAGGGGAAGGGTGGTGGTGTTGGGGGCATTAAACATGCCAGGAACAGACTGGGGAAACTATGACATCCTCAGTGGCCAGGGAACAGAGGTTGTTGGATGTCTTTCAGGACGCATTCCTAATTCAGCAGGTGGGGGAACCAACCAGGGAGGAGCAGATACTGGATGTGCTTCTGGCAGACAGTGACCAGATTGGGGGCCTGAAGGTAAGGGACCCGTCGGCAGGGAGCGACCATGCCACGGTCTGGTTCTGTCTTAACCTAGGAGGGGTAAAAGGCTGCACAAAGACAGAGCTAACTGACTTCAGGGGGGTGGATTTCAAGGAAATGGAAAGGATCCTTAAGGAGCACTTAGATGGGATTGGGCCAGACATGGACGCTGACAGTAGGTGGGAAATCATCAGGATGCTACCAGCACCTGTGCAAGAGTAAGATGAAAATGCGGTAGGGCATGAAAACCCTGCTGGTAGATCAGGGAGGGTCAGGAGGTGGTGAGGGGAAAGACAGCAGTCTGTAGGCAATTCAAGTGCTCAAGGAATGAAAGGGACCAAGGGGAGTATGAGCTGCTGGCCAGAAGGGCCACTAGGGTGGTGAAGGCGGCTAAGGCAAGAAAGGAGCAGAACCTGGCCAGGGAAATTAGGAGAGGGAACAAGGGGTTATTTAGATGCACTGGGGAAAAACGAAGGGTGAAGGGGCAGATTAGCAGGATTAGATCAGGGGAGGGATGGGCACAAGACCCGGGGGAGCAGGCTGAGGTACTAAATGAGTACTTCGCCTCAGTTTTCACCAAGGAAAATGGGGGCTACATCAACATGGAGGAGATGGTGAAACTGAGGGGGCCCTTAACGATTGGTGGGTCTGGGGAGGGGGGCATCACTGCGCAGGTGGGGGAAGGCAAAGCAGGGGACAAGGTAGCGGAGGTGGAAATCATGGCAGAGAGAGTAAGGGAAGCCCTCAGGTCCCTTAAGATGGAGAAAGCACCAGGGCCAGATAAATTACATCCCACAGTGCTGAAGGAACTGGCGGATGTCCTTGCGAAACCCCTGGCAGAGTTCTTCAGCATCTCTCTGAGGACAGGGTGGGTGCCCCAGGACTGGAAGGTGGAACATATAGTGCCTATCCACAAAGGAGGATCAAGGAAGGTGGCAGGGAGCTACAGGCCCGTCAGCCTGACATCGGTGATGGGCAAGGTGATGGAGGGCATTGTCAAGGAGAGACTGGGGGGGACCTGGAAAAGTTAGGGTGCCTGGACGATAGACAGCATGGCTTCATCCCAGGGAAATCATGTCAGACAAACCTTGTGGAAATCTATGACTGGGTGACGAGTGCCTTGGAGCTGGGTAGACCAGTGGCCGTCCTCTTTCTGGACTTCAGCAAGGCATTTGACTCTGTTCCTCACTAGGCCTGTTGGATAATCTGGGAGAAATGGGGTGGGGTTGGGGTGGGGAACCAGATGATCAGATGGATAGGAAATTGGCTCCAGAACCAGACCCAGAGTTGTGGTTGGAGGGATAGTCTCGTCCCCAAGAAGGGTCATTAGTGGAGTCCCTCAGGGATCGGTCCTTGGGCCCCTCCTGTTCAACACCTACATCTCTGACATAAGGAAGGGTATCAGGAGTGAGATGAGTCTCTTTGCGAATGACTCAAAACCGGGTGCAGTGGTGGATGGGGAGGAGGGGAGGGTGGCCCTACAGGGGGACCTGGAGGCTCTGGAAAGGTAGTCTAGAAAGTGGAAGCTGAGGTTCAATGCAGGAAAATGCAAGGTACTGCACCCGGGAGCCAGAAACCCGGGCCAAGTGTACACCCTTTGGGGGGGGGAATGCTACAAGTCTCGATGGCTGAGAGGGACCGGGGGGTGGTGGTGGATGTCAAGATGAACAACTCGGAGACTTGCAGGAGGGCAGAGTCAAAGGCCAACAGGATGCTTGGATGCATCGCTAGGGGGCTCACCTCTAGAAGGAGGGAAGTGATACTCCCACTGTATAACTGCTTGATGAGGCCGCACCTCGAGTACTGCATACAGTTTTGGAGGCCACATAAGAGAGACACTGAACTCCTGGAGAGGGTCCAGAGGAGGCCAACCAAAATTATTTGGGGCTTGGGGGATAGGACCCATGGGGAGAGGCTTGAAGAGCTAAATACAGTGGCGTGAAAAAGTATTTGCCCCCTTCCTGATTTTCTCTATTATTGCATATTTGTCACACTGGATGTTTTCAGGTCTTTAGAGAAAATGTAATATTAGATAAAGGGAACCTGAGTGAACAAATAACACTTGTTTTTTTTTTTAATTTCACTTATTTAATGAAAAAAGTTAACCAACACCAACTGGCACTGTGTGAAAAGTAATTGCCCCTTACACTTAATAACTGGTTATGCCACATTTAGCTGCAATGACTGCAACCAAACACTTCCTATAATTCAATATCAGTCTTTCACATTGCTGTGGAGGAATTTTAACCACTCCTTCCTCGAGAACTGCTTTAATTCAGTAACATTTGGTAGGTTTTCGAGCATGAACTGCTCGCTTCAGGTCCTGCCACAGCATCTCTATTGGGTTTAAGTCTGACTTTGACTAGGCCACTCAAAACTTTAATTTTACTTCTTTTAGCCATTCTGATGTGGACTTGCTTTTGTGTTTTGGATCATTGTCTTGCTGCATGACCCAACTACGCTTCAGCTTCAGCTGACAGAAGGATGACTGGACATTCTCCTTAAGAATTTTCTGGTACAGAGCAGAATTCATAGTTCCTTTAATTATGGCAAGTCATCCAGGTCCTTAGGCAGCAGCATCCCCACACCATCACACTACCACCACCATGTTTGACTGTTGGTATGGTGTTCTTACTGTGGAATGCTGTGTTTGCTTTACGTGAGGCATTATGGGATCCATGTTGTCCAAAAAGTTCCACTTTGGACTCATCTATCCATAGAACATTTTCCCAAAAGGCTTGTGGATCATCCAGGTGCTTCTTGGCAAATGAGAGACGAGCATTTATGTTCTTCTTGGTTAGCAGTGGTTTCGCCTGCTGCTCTCACATGAAGCCCATTTTTGCCCAGTCTCTTTCTGATTGTGGAGTCATGAACACTGACCTTAGCTGAGGCAAGAGAAGCCTGCAGTTCTTGGATGTTGTTTTAGGATCCTTTGAGACTTCTTGGATGATTTTACACTGCACCCTTGGAGTAATTTTGGCAGGCCGCCACTCCTGGGAAGGTTCACTACTGTTCCAAGTGTTCTCCATTTGAGATTATGGCTCTCACTGTGGTTCGATGGAGTCCCCGAGCCTTAGAAATAGCTTTGTAACCCTTTCCAGACTGATAGAGGGCAACAAATTTTTTCTGATCTTTTCAGGAACTTCCTTTGATCATGGCATAATGTGCTTGTTGAATCTTTGTGCTGGCAACGGACTCTGATGGTAAGGGCCAAAATAAGCGAGGTTTATATTGAGCAGGGCTGGCTGTAATCAAGCCTGGCTGTGTTCAATCAGCTGACTCTAATTATCCCTTTAATTGGGTTGATTTAACTAGGGGGCAATTACTTTTTCACACAGTGTCAGTTGGTGTTGGTTAACTTTTTTCATTAAATAAATGAAATAAGCAAAAAAAAAAAAGTGTTATTTGTTCACTCGGGTTCCCTTTATCTAATATTATATTTTGTCTAAAGACCTGAAAACATCCAGTGTGACAAATATGCAATAATAGAGAAAATCAGGAAGGGGGCAAATACTTTTTCACGCCACTGTATATACACATTGGAAGAGAGAAGGGACTGGGGGACATGATAGAGGTCTTCATGTACATGAAGGGGTAAATAGGGAGGAGCAGTCAGGGTGCTCTGAAGGAAGGGGTGCAACTGAGGCATGGGTGGAAGCTGGAGGGGGAGATTCAGGGAGAAAGGAGGAGGTGCTACTTCACTGAGAGGGTGGTGGAGCCATGGAATGCGCTGTCCAGGGGGCTGGTGGAGGCAGAAACAGTGGAGGGGTTCAAGAAGGGGTGGGACTGGTACTGGGGAAGGGTTCTGGAAGCAAAAACCAGTGCAGCGAGAATATCTGGGACTGGGAAGGCAGAAGCCAGAGAGGGAGAGGGGGCAGCAAGATCAGCTCCCAGGATGGGGGCTGATCAAACAAGCAGACACGAAAGACCGTTAGGCCTATTCTGCTGGCATTTTAGTATGTTAGTAAGTGACATCCCCAAATCAGTGTGAATTGATTCTGTGATGGAGCCTTATCTGCACCCCCTCAAACTATGGCCCATGGAGGTCCTGGGGGCCTTCTCTGCCAGTGTACATCAAACTACACTTGTGCCTGAAAGGGGACAGCAGGCATGCAGTGGCACACAATGCCATTCTCAGTGCCAACTAATACTGACATACCTCACACAGCAGTTTACTGACAGTCCCTAAATTCTGCTAAGAAAATCTTGTAGTAGGGGCTGTCAGAGTGCTGTGACTGGTGAAAAAGGATGTTGAGGGATTTATTTAGGGGATAGACAGTGGCAAAGACAGACACACATTTACAGACAGGGCTAGGCAGCGGGGTGTCACTAGATAACCTGGGATTTTCAGGGCATTTTCTACTGGTAGGGGAGCCCACTTGACTATAAGGGAGAACACCAGGTGACAGACTCATGGACCTTAAAGGCTGGCACAGAGCAGCCCAAAGGTATGACACGGAGTGACTGAGGGACGCAATTGCATTAGGTACCACCACACATATGTATGTGTGTGACACTGTGCCATGTACAAACATGAGGTGGTAATCAGCACCATTACATAGACTTTGACGGCAGATAAGGACTGCTTGGCCCACCCAGTCTGTCCATTTCGTTACCTATTGAACAAGCTGCAAATTCTAGTTAACCAACAGCCTACTTCCGCCTACTTCCGCCTACTCCCCACTAGAATTACTTTCATAGAAACAGATTGTGCATGGCAGGAGTGAAAAATGCACAATGCCCAGTTGCACACCCACATCACCCACAGTGCGCAAAACCCAGTTGCACACAGTAACATCTGGCCATGTTAATTTGAATCTTTGGATTCATTCCAGAGAAATCTCTGCCTCACAGTATAGATCCTTTCTTTTCAGTATATCAGTTTTTAAGACTGGTGTAATGAGGTACTCTTTTTGACCCATTTACTAGCAGAACAGTGAGACTGAGAATTGCCCCAAGATGTCTTATTTCCATAACTGAAACACTGGGTTGAACCCTATGTTGTATACACAGTTACCTCATTCAGTGTTGATTGACAACTATGAAAAATGCGCTGTAGAAAATCACTGAAAACTCCAGGAGCAAAGTTGAAAATAAAATCAATTTATTTAAAGCATAAATCAACAGCAAGTGATCAAAACTTGGATAACACTGTGTACCACCGTGCGTCACATATAAACTATTCTTAGTTTAGTTTTAGGTCCTTAGTCCACTCCCTATCAGTACTGGTGTGCCCGAAGGGTCTAACCTTGGTCCAATACTGTTTTTTGTCTTCCAGAATGATCTCCCTGCTGCCTGCCACTCTGCGTCCATCCACATGTAAGCAGATATTACTATTTACCACCAGTTTCTCCCTCTCTGATCTGATGGCCAGGCTCCAACTGGACTTCAACAACATCCAGCAGTGGTTCTGGTCTAATTAGTTATCACTTCATGCCAAGAAAATGGTCTCCATAACCTTTGGCACCAGATAGAAGCTCACAAAGCTTATTGCTGTCCCATCCTTCCACACCTTAGATGAGGCCACAGTTGATGATGTTCTCTTATTTAAGTTCCTAGGAGTCTGGCTCAACCATCATCTTGACTTTTCTGGGCATGTGGACGCCATCCACAAAAGATTTCACCCTAAACTCAGTGCATTGTACAGAAACAGAGGTTGCATTCCTCTTCCTGCTTGGCAAGCTATTGTTCAGAAAATGATTCTCCCCATTTTCGACTTTGGTGACGTTGCCTATAGTGCTGCTCCTAAATCTGTTCTAGCCAGACTGAACCGCCTTTTTCACTCCTGCCGTTTTGCCTTGGACTGCCCATCCTGCATTCACCACTGCTCCCTCTATTCCTCTCTATCCCTTCCCTCCCTTGACGTCAGATGCCTGGCTCACTGCACCTCCTTTATCTTTAAATACTGGCTAAGCTCCATCCCTGTCAACCTTTCCTCTCTCCTCTACACCCCCCCTTACACCCTTTGTACCTCTGGCTATCGTCCACTTGCACTCCCTTCAAGAACATCAACTGGCCAGGTTGCTTTCTCTTACCATTTCCCCAAACTATGGAATTCCAATGGCCAGCCCAGTGGCGCTGAGAGTTGAGGCATCTAGCCTTACCTTGTGTTACGCTAGCGGCCCAGGTTTGGGAATGACCTTGGGTTGTCGAGGAGCCGACCGGAAGGGGGATGGTGGGGGCAGGATTGAGACACCTACTGGCAGCTCTCCTCTCCCTGGGAGGACGCTGTCCCTCCCGTAGTCCCGTCTCCACCAGATGGAGGTCCAGTGGTGGTATAGGCGGGTGGAAGGGGCGACTGGTAGGGTGGGGCATCCTGCAGTGCATGGCATGTGCATGCCTCCACATGTGCATGTCTGTGCCAAGGACAATTGGGCAGGGAAGGGCAAAAAAGGGAAAAACTGAATAAAGAAATAATAGAAAGAAAAACCTATGGAATTTCTTGCCTCTAAACATCCACTCTGCCTCCTGTCAGTGCTCACACTTCTCCCTACTCCATAATTACCCGACTCACACCTACAGTTGCACTTGATAGCTGTCCCTGTTCCTCTGCTTTCTACCTGCTACCCCCATCTGGTACTGATCTTCTCGGATCCGTTCTCCTTCAAAACCCAATAGATAGCTTTCTTTGTCTCTTCCTCGTATTGCACGTTGCACTTTAATTTATCCTCCTTGTTCCCCCCAATGGGTTGCAACCTCCTCCTCATCCTTGCATAAACTGCACAAAAAATTGCATACATATTGTATAACTGCTTTTTGATTGCAGCTTAGTGTTTGTTGCTTTCCTTATACCTGCCCTGTAATCATTGTTTATGGTTGTTATACATTACTCTCCTCTTCCCCCCAGGACTCCTCTGAAAATGAGCAGTTATCAGCACAGCATGCCTTTTCTGGTGAAATGTTAGAAATCAGTCAATAATTAGTCAGGGGGGCCCCTACTTTATCCCTGGAGTTTTCTGTGGGTACTGTATGCTGTTGCAGCTACATGCTGCTGGTGCACTATGCCCATTACAGCTGTACTTGTTGCCTTTTTGGTGCATCAGCCTTGTGTTTGAGCTTCTTTTTCATATGGCCATGGGCCCATTCAGTGTGTAGGGGTCATCTGTTTTGTTCCTGTTTGGAAGACTACGGACAAGCATTACTAACACAGCATGGTACAATGTGCTATTTGTGCAAGTTAGGGTTTTCTAGTATGGTTGTGATTTGTTTTGTAATTTATTTAACTGAGGAGCTCTGCCCCATGCCCGTTCTTTTTTATTTTAATTGAGAGGTCTGGGGGGAAGTTCCCCCAACTCACAATTTTTTTTTTTTTTTTTTAAAGCAAACACGTTACTTTAATCTGATACTACCTGTAACTACTGCAAATGGCGTAGCAGACCAATGTGCTGCCCTGTTCACGCTGGTCTGTGGTCCTCCACCAATGCCACTCATTCTTTATTTCATTTCAAAAGTCAGTGTTAACCTGGTATTGGTTAAGTTTGTCTTTTAAACGAGCACTGGCTTTTACAAAAGAAACACAGAAAAGCTTGCTCCAGCAACTCCTCTATTGCAACAACTGGAATAAGAGTGCTCAGCACTGGAAATCAGCACCGCCCACTAACAAGGCAGGTTGCCAGTCGAAGTTTATAATTCCAATGATGTGGTGGTGCAATGAAAACATAATCACCAACAGCTGTTCATAGTACTGTGCTTGCGCAACTGCACTTTCAGGACCTTAAAAATATATACAGAAGGAAGTAAAATGATCTGTGGTGTATTTCTGAAGTTTCAATGAGAAACTTATATTACCAGGAAACTAGGCAGCTTTTGAGAATTCCCCGTTTAAGTTGAAACGTTCAGGCTGGGTAAGCCTACTGTAGTGTGTGTTCCTCAAATCATTTGAGTAATTGTATCCATTTCACTATAATATATCCAATATATTGTGTGTGTGCTGACAGTACTTCACTGCTGCATTATAACTTGAAGTCAGCTGACCTTCATGGCTTTCAGGGTTCACGTAGGGAGCCTATTTTTATAGCTGCAGTGAGCGTAGTCCTGCAGACATCTTGCGATCACTGTAGAGAAAAGGGAGCTTATCGGATACCAAATGGACTTTCTAAATAGTGGAGGTGAATGGCAATCACTGCATGTCCACCCCACACTATTTTATCTGTTAGTACCGGTGGAATATGACACTGCTGTGTCCAAGATGGCCACTGGAGTTCTCTGCGCATGCGGGACAACTCGCACACTGAACTGTGGAGCATGACAGCACAGTCCACTGTGTCCAAGATGGCCACTAGAGCCCAGTGTGCATGCATGAGCCATCACGCATGCGCAGAGAACTCTGGCAGTCATCTTGGACAAGGCAGACAGTGCTGTGTTCCTCTGTAACTCAGCTGCAGCCGTACCAGCTCTGGCCAGAGTTTATTAGAAAAGATATACATTGGTTTCACTCATGGAGCAGTTTGTTTCTCTAAAACAAAAACAGAACCACATCATGAAACACAGAAACAGAGAATTTGCCGGCAGATAAGGACCACTTGGCCCACCTAGTCAGCACATCTTTTTTCCCCTGCCTAGAGTGTCAAAGCAGATCCTACTTGATCTCTGGTCTGTTATCCCTCCCCCTTTTCTGTTTCCCTAAGATTCCCTTGTGCCTATCCCATGCATTCTTGAACCTCACCACTGTTCTCGCCCCCACCACCTGCGCTTGAAGGCTGTTCCAGGAATCCACCACTCTTTCTGTGAACAAGTACTTCCCCATCTTTCTCCTTAATTTACCCCCTCCAGCTTCATATCATGTCCCCTTGTTGTTGTTTTTTTTTTTTTTTTTTTTAAATATTTCCCTCCTGTACCTTATTTACTCACTTTAGGTATTTAAAGGTCTTTATCATATCCCCCCCCAACTTCTCTTCCAGGGTGTACTTATTCAGGTCCTTAAGTCTCTCATTGTAGGGCTTCTGATGCAGACCCTGCACCATTTTAGTTGCCCTGCTCTGGACCGCCTCCACTTTATGACCTTACAGAGATGTGGTCTCCACAATTGGACACAGTACTCTAGGTGGGTTCTTACCAATGATCTATACAGAGACACCACCTCCCTCTTTCTGCTGGTAATACCCCTCCCTATGCACCCCAGCATCCCACTACCCTCTCCCAACTACCCTGTCACACTGCCTGGCCACCTTTAGGTCATCTGATATGATTACCCCCTGGTCTCTTTCCTGCTTGGCAGACGTCGATACCACTCCACACATTTTGTACTCCGCCCCCTGGTTTCTGTGCCCTAAGTGCATTATTTCACTTTTTCGCATTGAAACCCAGCTGCCATACCCTTGACCACTCCTCTAGTTTTCTCAGGTCTCTGCTCATTCTTCCCACTCCACCCCCAGAGTGTCCACCCTTTTGCAGATTTAGGTGTCATCTGCAAAGAGGCAGACCTTCCCTTCCAGCTCCTCTGTAATGTCAAATATAAAGACATTAAAGAGGATCAGTCCCAGCACTGATCCCTGAGGCACCCTGCTGGTTACCTTCCCTTCTTCTGAGTGAACTCCGATTACCATCACCTTCTGCCGCCTATCCCTTAACTAATTTCTTACCCCGTTAACCACCTTTGGACCCATCCTAAGTTACCCAGCTTGTTCAAGAGTCTTCTATGTTAAACAGTGTTGAAAGCCTTAATGAAATCTAGGTAGGCTACGTCCACCACTCCACCCTGATTTAGTTCCTCGGTCACCCAATCAGCGCAGTCTATCAGATTTGTTTGACGTAATCCCCCAATCAATGCTGCTTTGTGTCCTGTAACCCACTGGATTAAAGATATTCAATAATCCTTTCCTTTAGCAGTTATTCCATTAACTTTCCCACCACTGAAGTCAGGCTGACTGGCTTATAACTGCCAGCCTCTTTACTCTTACCACTTTTGTGTAGTGGAACTGCATCTGGTCTCCTCCAGTTCTCTAGAACTACTGCTGTTTCCCGTGAGCTGTTAAATAGGACTGTCAGAGGTGCAGCCAGTACCTCCCTGAGCTCCCTGTATACTCTTGGATGCCCCCGTCTGACTCCATAGCATTGTCCATTTTCAGATTAGCAAATCTCATCAGGACTCTTTACTCCAAGAGGGGACTCGTACCCACCTCCCTCCCACCAATGCTCCTGTTACTTTTTTTGGCACCTCCCTTTCTCTTTCATCTGTGAACACTGAACAGAAGTATTTATTCAGGATGCCTGCCTTTTCCTGTTCTCCCTCTGCACAGCCTTCCCCCCTTTTCATTTTTAACCTTACAATCCCACCTCTGGTCTTCTTCTATTCATTTACATTCCTAAAAATATATTGTCCCCTTTTGTTACCTCCTGGGCTATTCTCCCTTCCATCCCCCCCCTCCACATCATCCCTGAGGCATTCATCCATCTTAATAAAATCTGCCCTCTTAAAGTTCAGGACCCTCGCCCTTGTGTGGTTTGATTCCACTGCCATCCTTATATTGAATCACAATGTACGGTGATTTCTGGTCCCCATGTGGCCTCTCACCTTGACATCTGCAACACTGTTCCTGTTAGTGATTACCAGGTCCAGTATTGCCCCATCACGAGTGGGTTCACTGACTAGTTTCCTGAGGAGCGCCCCCTGCAGGGAGTCCAGGATGTCCCTGCACCTAGCTGAAGCTGCAGCTGGGAGGCTCCAGTCTACATCTGTCAGACTGAAGTCCACCACCACCTCCCCCATTCTGCCATTTGCCAGTGGCTTCTACAACTGCTTTATCTAACTCCTTCCACTGTGCTAGAAATCTGTAGATCACACTAGTGTGGATAGTGGCTCTATTCCTCATCTCCATGGTGACCCACAGTACCTCTGGCTCCCCCTGTATTCCCTGTATCTCTATCCCTTTTATGCTTTCCCTCACATAAAGCACCACAGCCCCTCCTTTCCTTCACACCCAGTCCTTCCTGAACAGAGTATGGCCTGGTATGGTGATGTCCCAGTCATGGTTTTCAGTGCACCATAACTCAGTAATGTCAAAAATATCCAGGTCAGCCTCTGCCATGATGGCCTCTAGGTCCGGAATCTTATTTCCCAGATTTCTAGCATTCACACGTATGGCCTTCTAGATTTTGTTAGCACTCTGCTTGTTATCTCTCTTTTTTTCTTTTTTTTCCCCCTCCTTCCCCCTCTCTTTTAATGCTCCTGTTCCCATCCCCCTTTGTCTGTATGACCTTGCTTCCTTTCTTACTTTGCAGCCTCAGGGTTCCTCTCTCCTCAGGTTCCCTACTCTCTACCTCAGCCTGTTCGGGGGCAGTTTCTGCCTACGTTACATTTCCGCTAGTTTAAATGTTCAAATTAATTTTAAACCATCCACCAAAGACTGCAGTTCCTCCCAGATGAATGCAGGCCATCACCCCTGCATAGGCCCTTATCCAGTCAGATCCCCGATCCTCAATGTGGCCAAACCTCTCATCTCTGCACCATTCCTTCCTTCAACCATGAGTTGAAGGTCCGGGTGCTGAGATCCCTTTCCTCCCCCTGTCATAGACAGGCAGCATCTCAGAGAAAGCCACTGAGCATGCTACATGTCTAAGTTCACTCCCTAGCTCCCTAGACTCCACCTGCACTATCTCAGCCCCATCCCTAACCTGGTCATTTGTCACCATGTGGATAATGACTTTTAGCTACCTCTTTCGACCTGCTGCCCTAGAGATCCCCTGGATCCCCTTCCGATTCCTCTAGACTGTGGGACCACATAGGCACCTAACCTCCCTCCCTTCTTATTCCCAAATTTATCTCCTTGACAATCGAGTTCCCACCATAAGTTGCCTTTTCCTCCTCTGGGGTCCTCTCTCATCCTCCTTGGGGTTTCCATTATGAAAGACCCCACATCCTCCTTGGCCACTACCAGGTGCTTCCTCCCGGCAGTCCCACCTTGCCACAGTGGCATAGGAATTTTGTAGTTGTACCAGTTGAGGAACATGACTCCAGCCTACCACTACTACTCTTCTAGATCCCATCATAGTCCAGCCACTCATCTTCCCTGGCACACTCTGAGGTAACGGTGGCAGACTTGTGGTCTCTGGGTAGGGAAAACAGTCCCTCAAATCCTAACCAACTTGGCCTGGAGTCTAGCAGCCTCCTCCCTCAACCCACAGAGGTACATTCAGATGGGGCAGCACTGCAGTCTCCAGAAGGTCTCTCTGAAAACTGCCGCCCCATAGCCACTTCACTGCACCATTCCCAGCATTCCCAATTTCTACTCTCCCTGTGTACCTTAGACATGCTTTTGTACTCTTACCCTTGATAGTGTGTTTCTAGTTATTGCCCTTACATCATTTGTTATACTCTTTTGTACAGCTACCCTTGATAGGGTCTTGCTTCTCTTCCCAGTTTTGGCCTACCCCTTTGCTTTTATTTGACCCTTGTGTACTCTTCACCCCTGGTAGGGTGTTTTTAGTTAAACCCATTTTGTTGTTCCCTTTTCTACACATACCCTATTAGTGTGTTATTCCTATTCCCTGTTTTGGTCAGCCTTTTATCTTCCACCTGTCCTAGCAGTGGGTGCAACAATTGGAGCGAGCAGGTACCTGATGACACCTAAGATGCCAGTCTTACACGTGTTCCACTCCTGTGCTGTTCCACTCTCATGCTTGGAGATGAACGTGCATGACGACACATTTGGAGTATGGACTTTTAAACCTCAGCAGGAACCTACATTCTACTTCCTGATTGGTCTGTTTCTCAAGTTCTCACCCACAAATGGCTGCCTGCCGGTTCCCCTGGCAACCCCCAAAACAGAAATTAAGTTGTTGGCTGGAAAAATGGCTTTTAAGCCTTCTTAGTAACATGTTTGAGTTCCCTGGTGGTCTTAGTGGCAGCACTCACCCCCACTGAATGCACACCTTCAGAAAATAGAACTTGGATTTTTAATCCATAGCAGGAACCCTCCTTTCGCTGACCAATTGCTTTGTTTCTGGAGTTCCCACCCACAAATGTCCGGTCTGCCTGCCGATTCCCCAGGCAATCCCCTGAAACATGGGAGTGGTGGCAGTATTTTACAACAGCACCATGCTCATTGAAAGGTCAGTTGAGTTCAGCCAATCAGTATTGAGAACTGTAGGACCTCTTACAGTGCCATCTGCCAGGATCAAGCACCTTTGTCATACTTTCTGCTCTGATATCGGAACCCAGTGCATTCCAGTGATAGTTATTTAATTTTTTTTCATGCAGTGGACTGTTAACTCTCACACAGGGCAAGTGCTCCTGGTGGATGGCACTGTATATATGTTAATACAGCTGGGAAGGTTACAGTACAGTTCTCATTAAATTGCCACACCAATGAGTTGCTTTGTCAGTTCTTAATATGTTGCATAAGTGCTGCAGAATTCAACAGAAAGACTTGCAACAACGGTTGCCTAAGAGATGCACACCTGTTGAGTTGCACAAGTATTTTATAGAAGTTATTCTTTAGCTGGTTAAGTGTTGAAAAACAACACAATGTGAGTTGCCAGTGCTTTACCGAGTTTAAAAAGCACTGAAAAACCAACTTATTGGTGCAGCAGTTTAATACAAATTGTGCTATAATTTGAGTGGTCTCATAAGCATTCTTAGAGCAAGTGGTTCTGATGCCCCAAGAATGTATGAGACCACTGAACATAAAGATGGCGGAGGTGCTGAAGAAGTGAGCAGCAGCACCTCTCCCACGTTTCCGTCTTGTACCATGTGATATGCCATTGTCAGCTAAGTTTGAAAAGTCAGAAGAGGAAGAGATAGCTGTTGAGCAAATTGACTTGGACACTTGTAAAATACTTACCAGAATCAGATGGATTGGAAGGTTGTGGGTTCTTGCCCCACACCAGGAACTTGGAGTAAAGTTCTAATACTGACACTGTAGTGCAGCACGAGGAGGGTGTTGCACTTCTGAGGTGCCATGTTTCAGATGAGATCTTACACCGTTGTCCCATCTACTGGTTCTGGTGGTTGTTCAGGTGGGAGATAGTGATCCCATGGCGCTTCTTGAAAAGAAGAGGGGATGTTTTATTAGGGGAAAACAGACCAATAAAACAAACATTTCAACTAATGTACATCAAGCCATTTCCAACAGTGAAACTAAATTAGACACAATAATATCAGATATAAATTCTAAGAAAGGAACACAGTATTATCTTGTGTATTAGGTATCTTATGCACCCAGTTTATGGATTTCCGCAAAGCTCAAGTTCGAACTATCCATTGCTTCAAGAGCTGCTGACACCACAAAAGAAAACTTCGAAAAACGTAATATTTAATTACTATTCAGCTTGCATGCCGTATGTATTATACAGATTTCTCCTCATCATTATTTATCACTAAGGAAATATGCATGAATATATGATCTTTACCCCCTAGAGTTCACCTGTCTCAACAGCTTACTCCCTACGTCATATCATAATCCTCTGTTGTGACATCACAGTCTGCTACTATGGGAGTAACTGTGATGTTACAAGCAGTGTATTATAACCTCAGGCAGGGAGAAGGCAGCAGGACTAGATGAACTCCTCAACAGCAAATATCCTGATTTCATGCAAAAACCTCAGTAATAAATAATGGGGAGGAGAAATACAGAACTAATTGGAAATACAAGCAGAACTGTCTATAAATATTATTGTAACCCCTAGATGGCGCTATCCCAGGGGCTACTACCCCTGCCTGATTTGCCACTAACAGGTTGAGGGGCCTGGATCCAATGGCGGGTGCCTCCACCCAGAGGTCAGGGTTTGCAATAGTTAAACTAACTTGGTCACAGCCCTCTGGGACACTGCAACCCCCCTTTCTTCCCACTAGTGGCCCACACAATATATCAGAATTACCTTCACAGTATACACTTACCCCAGGTCTAGTTCCGCACTGGGACCTCCTGTGAAATGAGATACAGTGCAACAGTCACAGTACAGTACTTTAACATAGACAAATACCTCTAGGCAGTATAACTTTGCTGAAACAAGCAGCTCTGATTTATTTAGGGGATATAACAAGGACAGGGGGAAATCAGGTTAATTAGCTTATCACCTAATAATCTACTTCCATGGCTCTGTGCACAGGCCTATCCCTATCAGTTACTGTCCCTGGGTACCAAGCCCTAGTGGCTAGTCCAAACCGTGGCAGCTGGTAGGGGCCTTTCACACAGAGAAAGGAGAATTAAACAGTCAGCAGTACAGTAATTCCATTTGGATTTAATGTGGCAATTCAACAGGAGCTAATTCCTGAATTAGTACTCACGACCTCCAAATAAGATAGGGTCCTTCAATGTCAGTAGGGCTCACTTGAGGTACACAAACCTCTTCACACATCCATATAAAGAAAGCACTATACCAGGCAGGCTGCATCTGTATCCCGATCGCACTACTGCACAATACCCGAGAACACACAGCAGATTCAGTTCCTGACAGACCGAAAGTACTTTTCAGCAATTCTTCAGTCTTCTACAGGGTGAGCCTGGTTTCTACTCTTCAGAGATCCTTTGATTCTTTTCACAGGACGGATTCAGTCCTAACAAGCTGCAGACCGGAACTCTGGGCCTTACACCGCGTTTTTGACTAAAACTGCACACTGAAAAAGCACAGGGCTCCTTCCTTCTTCACTGCCAAAGCTCAACTGAACTCCAGCCGACAAAACCGGGCACTTCCTTTGAGTTCCTCCCAGTTCTTGACTGGATTGGCTGTCACTCACAATAGACTGCTGCTGTTGGTCCAAAAAGGCACTGAAGTCTAAACTACATCTCCCAGAGTCACTGCCCATACAATCCTCTTGTGGCTGGCTCAGATTATGAGTCCAAGTTCTGATTCGTCCAAGGCACCATTTTAGGCTAGCTTCCCCCACACTGATTGGTCCAGTTCAGCAGTTCAAAACTAGAATGGGGAACTAGCACACACAGTTCTGACTGCAAAGAAAGCAGGTTAGACAAACTGTAATTTCATTATTACTCTAAATAATTTCTGGCAAACAGTTACATCTTTCACATAGGTTCCCTTTGCACTCCTAGTGACTGCAAAAATGAAGTGAATTGGCAGCAGCTCGAGTGGTACTCAATCAAAGAAACACACAGTCCCCATACAAACTAATTATGTCTGCAAGCAGACAGCTCTTAAAGAGACAGTACCAGAGGTTCTAAAAACACTCACTGATAAATGGCTTAAATGCCAAACACCATTCAGGCTTGGAGCATTCAAGCAAGCTCCTGGAAGTCTTTTGGGAACCCCCATTTGCAGGGGTTACACCCTTCCTGGGCCTGGGAAAGCTTGACGTCCGTCAAGCAAGTACCCCATAAGTTTCAACTGCAACCATATACACTTGCATTAGGCTCGCATATGTAATCATCAGTCAATATATCATTTTACCAAGAACACATTTCTGAAACATTGCAGTCGTCACTCTTTACACAGTATTACATACACATTGTACCATAACTCAAGTTATTACCTCTTGTACATGAAACCTGAAGAGAGGGGCCCTTCCTATCAGTTACCTTTGGGCTGGACGGGGCAAGGGCACCATACTTAGAGGGCAACACAAGTAACTTAGAGTTAGCACTGATGCTCAGTTTGGGCAATGAGCTCGGGACACATACACTCCTTTATGGACAACATTGAGAGGCAAATCCACAGGCCTCCCAAGGAATCATAACTGAGGTGCACCACAGGCTTTACAGCTTGACCAGTCTTTCTGGGGAACTGTTACAGTCTCTGCACTCTGAGCCTCATTTTCAGCATTGTCCTCACTTGTCAGGGGAGTCTCCATGGGGGTAGAGAGGCTAGAACTTGGGGCACTTTCAGCTCCAGGAGTTACAGTTTCTGAGTCCACAACATTTGGCTCGAGATGGAGAGCTTTCTGACACTGCAGTGGACTGTCAGGGCACTCAAAATACTCTTCTTGTTCGGTTGTATCACCAGTCTGCCCCAATCTATCATTTTCTCCCTGAAAACTCAAACAGTTCAACCATGCACAATGATTCCATTTCATCTGATCTGATGCTTTGCACTTCACTTTCTGGGAGCAATGGCTCCAGGGATGAAGCTGGGGCTTAGACAGTCCAGAAGGCCCAGCTTTGTCTCCAGTATTGACTAGGGATTGCCCTCAAACAATTGACTCAGTTCGAAGAAGGATAGTATTCAAAGTCACTCTCACTTTCTTCCGATATGGACTGACAGTCATGCTCAACTGGGACTTGTGGAGGGAACACTTTAACTTTGCTTCTGTAGGTGCACACTTTCTTGATCTTTTCTTAGCAGCAGCTCTGGTCACTGGTCCAGAGGGGCATCTTCTAGGGCTCAGACTCAATTAAGATTTGTCCAATGGGCAGTAAATGATTTCTATGCATTGTTTTTACATCTTTTGAATTATTCTCAGGCCTTACTTTGTACACTGGCAGATCATCTAGTTTGCCCACTACAATGTGAGGGAGATGGTGCCATCTGTCAGCAATCTTGTGCTTGCCATGCAGTCCCAGATTTCTTAGCAATACCGATCTCCCTCCTGGAGTTCCTGTGCTTTCACCTTTATCATACCTTTCTTTGTTGGCCAGATTTCTTTTGGCAGCCATGGTTTGAGCCAGTTGGTACGCATGAGTTAGCTGGGCCTTTAACTTTTGCACATACTGTAAATAGTTGTCAGCTTGAACCCCATCAGGAGAGACCCCAAAACACACATCTACTGGTAGTCGAGCTTCTCTTCCAAACATCAGGCGGTAGGGGGAGAATCCAGTGGCATCACTTTTGGTGCAGTTATAAGCATGTACCAGGGTGCTAATTTGTTGGCTCCATCTAGGCTTGTCCTTTGGGTGCAGGGTGCCTAGCATATCTAGCAAAGTGCGTTGAAACGTTCAGGCTGTGGGTCCCTGGGGTGGTAAGGAGTGGTTCTGGACTTTCGCACTCCCCACAGAGAAAGCATCTCTTGATCAGGACGACTTTCAAAGTCTCTCCTTGATCAGAATGGATTCTTTGTGGAGCCCCATAGTGAACAAAAAGTTTTCTACAAGTACTTTGGCCACAGTGGATGCTTTCTGGTCTTTGGTGGGAAAGCTTGGGCATATCTCGTGAAATGGTCAGTGACCACCAGCACATTACTGATATTTCTTTGATCTGACTCCAAACTCAGAAAATCAATACAGACCAGCTCCATGGGTCCACTGGTGGTGATGTTAACAAGGGGCAGCTCTGGGGCAAAGCTTTCTCTGTAAGCAGCTATCACAAGTTCGAATGTGTTGCTCCACATCAGCCCCCATCTTAGGCCAATAGAATCTGGATCTCACCAAGTCAAGTGTTCTGTCTATACCAAGGTGCCCCATGTGGTTGTGCAAGGACCTCAGTACTGAGTCTCAAAGCAGTGGGCAGCACTAGTTGTTGTTTGTCTCACTTTGTCCTCTGTTCGTTCTCTGTATAACAGTTTATTGATCAGTTTCAACTTAGGACCTTCTTTGTATAACAGTGCAGTTCTCAAATCAGTGGAGCGTAATTTGGACACATCTTTTCCTGCATAGAGGGCTTCTAAAGCTGCTTTGATCATGGGATCGCGGATTGAGCCCACGAATACTGTCATTGTCCAGCTGAGGCAGTAACCAATGTCTATTGCAGAAAAGTGGCACAAGCAGCAGGTATGCAATTCTCAGAGGCTCCTGCAATCCACCATGCAGTCCACTGCGTCTGTGGACATTTGTTCCTCCCTGTCAAACTTCCGGAGAGTGCCCGAATGTCAGGTTCTGCCAATCGGACCCAATCATTCTGGGAACAGGCTCCGGGAGAGAGCATCAGCATCTATGTGGTTCAGACCTGTTCGGATTCGAGAGCATAGTCATATGTAGATAATGCAGAAAGCCACCTATGGCCAGTGGCATCCAACTTAGCTGAGGTCTGCACATAGGTCAAAGGATTATTGTCAGTTTTACTAGTATTTTAGCCCCATACAAGTACTCATGGAATTGGTCAACAATAGCCCACTTCAAAGCTAGGAACTCTAACTTATGTACAGGATAGTTCTTTTTCGGATGGGGTCAGGCTTCTACTGGCAAAGGCCACTGGTCTCGGGCCATTCTCGTGCTCTTGGTACAACACAGCCCCAACCCTTGTAAGCTAGCATCAGTGTGCAGGACGTAAGGTTTTCTTGGATCAGCATAGGCCAGCACTGGAGCATGGGTAAGTTGATATATGATCTCATGAAAAGCAGTCTCACAATCAGGAGTCCAGCGGCCCCAAATACTTCACTCGATGAAAATACACTCTTTCAGTCTTGAGGGACGCTGACTTTGGTATTTTTGTGGGTTGGGGATACCCTTGAGTAAGGTTAAGTAAAGCTGGATCACTCTTGAATAGTCCTTGATGAAGCTGATAATAACCACAGAATCCCAGGAATCTTTGCAGTTCTTTTAGATTTTTGGGCTGTGGCCAGGTGGTCAAGGCCTCAACTTTACTTGGGTCGGTCTCTTATTCCTCGTGGATACTATGTGTCCCATATACTTTACTGATGTTTGAAAGAATTGACACTTATCAATGGACAGTTTAAGGCCAAAGTCCTCCAGTCGGTCCAATACCTTAAATAATCTGCTCTCATGTTCCTCCAGTGAGCTGCCAAACACAATAACATCATCTAGGTATACCAGGCACTCTAGTAAGTTCATGTCCCCACTGCACGCCCATCAATCGCTGAAAAGTGGCTGGGGCACCTGAAATCCTTGAGGCATCCTCATGAATTCATAGAAGCCAGCGGACAGATAAAGGCCGCTCTTCTCACGGTCCTCTGGGGCCATCGATCTGTGGTAGTACCCATCATGGAGATCCAGCACAGAGAACCACTTGTTCGCTTAGGCAGTCCAAAGCATCCTGAATGCGGGCATTGTGTACTGATCAGGATAGTCCGCCGTTTAAGTGCGATAATCCACACACATCCTTACTGTTCCATTCTTTTCCTCACTACCACAATGGGGAAGCATAAGGGCTTCTGGATTCTTGTATTACACCAGCAGCTAACATCTCTTGCAGATGCCGCCTCACATCATCTATGTCAGCAGGTGCCAGGCGCCGAGACCTCTCACGAAATGGTCTTGTCATGCAGCCGGATATTGTGCTCAGCTCCTTGCACGCATCCCTACATCCCATTCCTTTAAAGAAAACACCTGGTCTCTCTGGGCAAGCTTCTCACTGATCCTCACTTTCCATTCAGCTGGCAGCGGGAGTCGCCAAATCAAACAAGTCAGGCGTTACTCTGTCATTCTTCCTTGAACTCTTGCTGCTGGGTAGCACTGCAGTGTCTGCACAATGCACATTAGCCAGGATGCAACCTCTGTTTACTCGAATGTCTCTTTCAGACACATTATGAACTTGGACCATTACCCTTCTGGCATAAGCATGGGCTCTAGCGGCAAAATACTAGGCTTGACCAGCAGTCCCTCTGGCAATTTTCCATCGCTCTGGTGCATCCAACATTAATATTTTATTCTTAACATCCTTTCTGATACGGACCTCTCCTGTAAGGTACACTGGGCATTTGGCCAGGATCAGAGACTCAGGATCCTTCTTCCATACAATTCCCACCGGTTCCTCTGGTTCTGTTTTTCAGCATCTCTGTGCCTCATAGGCCTTCTTAATTAAAGCCGGAACTCTTAAAGCTCTACTAGTCTTTGACCCTGTTTTTCATAACACAACTGTGCCAGCCTTCCAACATATGAGCATTTGTTCCAATCAACAAAGGGACACCATCATACAGTCCAGTGGGGACACACTAAGGCTAGGGTCTCTACTTGTTCGGCCACCCAGCCACGGAGGTGGGGAAAGACAGCCAAATTGGATATACCCGAATAGGGGTAGGCCTTCTCACTTAACCCCCATACATGCAGTCCTTCTAATGGTTGTAAGGGTACGCCTGACAAATGCTTCTGATACCAATCCTGAACATAATTGTCACTTGGGAGCCACTGTCTAATACAGCTCTTGTAGACACTCCATTCACCTTTACAGTGGTCTCCATGGAGGGACCCACTATTCTGGACCAGTCTGGAGAGGCGGTAGTGGGGGTCTGGGCAACTGACTTTGCCACAAAAGGACGTGAATTAGCATTTTGGTGCCCTCACTGGGATCATGTCGTGCACCTCTAACCACTGATTTCTTCTCTGAAGCTCTCCTTGTAGCCTATATGCAACTTTGTCAGTGTCTTTGGGGACTGGCATTCCTTTCATGTGCCCATCTTTCCACAATTATAGCAAAACATACTTTCTGGAGTTTGAGCTGGCCGAGGCGCCACACTGGGAGCCAGGCGGGTATTACTAACTGGAAACCTGGGTGCCATCTCTGTCTATGTGTGATAAGCATTTGGAGACATCTCGTCAGTTTCTCCACTTCCATGGTCAAGGAATTGAGTTTGGAGCTGTTATCAGTAGAGATACATGGGTGGGTACCCCACCCCATAGCAGATGCAGTCGGATATAGGTCAGGGCCTGTGACTTGCAGGCGTGGCCTCTACAAAGGGACTGTTTTGAATTCCTTGATCTCTCTCAACAGTTCGCCCATTGTGGCATATCTTTTCCTTGTCAGAGCACTCATTGACTGTCAACCTCTGCCCCTGAACTTCACTTGATGGGTCACCCTCAGTCACTGGTCGAAGAGCCACAGCTTGTTGCAGGTACCTCCCGAGGTCGCCTTTTCTCAACTCCTCGAATTCTCTCATTAACTCATCATAGGAGGGGATTCCAGTCGATTTGCCAGGCGAACTGAAGCAACAGCAGTTCTGAGAAGGGGGCAGACTTAAGGATTCTGTCCAGTCTGGTTCGTCCAGTTCAATCGCCGCAAACTACCCTTTCTGAGGCATTCTTGCAACAATTTTTCCAGCCGAGAGACATACACAGACAACAACTCCCCTTGGTACTGTTGTGCATTTCTTACTCTCCACCATAGGTCCTCATCAGAATCTGGGCTCCCATACACATTCTCCAAGGCCTCAAGATAGGCCTGTGCAGTCGCTTCAGGGTTACTGGCCTGTTTAGCACGGATGGTAGCCAGGGCAGGACCTCTGAGGCCTCACTAACCCTCTTTCGCTTCGCCCGAGCATTGCCATTCTAGCACTTGGGGCAACATAGTCTATCCAGGTCTCCCAGTCATCCTCCCTTGGGGGTGGGAGGGTGCCAGAGAAGATCCTCAACCTTCTGTAAGAGTCGTGACTAATGGCAGGTGCAGAAATAGGAGTCTGCATTGGTTCAGCCACCATTACGGGCACTGGAGCAGGAGAGGGTGTTGGGGAGGAACACCCCAAGTGGCAAGAATAGTTCTTCAAGTCCTCCACAGTTTTCCCTCTCCCAGCAACCATTCAGCAAATTTCTCCTCAAAAGTTTCAGATAGTGGTGGGGGCTGATTCCCCGGTCTTTACTGTCCTTAGTTATCACTCTCCAAGCAGTGAGGGCTCCCTCTGGGTAATGGTCTGTGGCACTTTGGAGCTATCTATGGGATCCTTAAACTCTACTAGGGCCAGGAAAGTGTGGGTGAGCAGATTAGCATGCCGACCCACCACCACAGGGTTTTGTAAACCTTCCACCTTGGAAAGTACTCCTGCACAGTGTCCGTATGATACCCAGGGGATGTCCAGGATAGCATAGCATTTTGGGGGTCGATCTCCTCCCCAGTACACCACTCCACCAGCCGGTGCACAGCCACTTCTGTCGGGGTACCCATTTTTTTCTTAACAGTGGTTCAGAATATGGCCACTAGAGGACACACAATCCCAGCGTGAGCCTCCAAGATGTAACCCTCGATGGCGCTTATCCCAGGGGCTACTACCCCTGCCTGATTTGCCACTAACAGGTTGAGGGGCCTGGATCCAATGGCGGGTGCCTCCACCCAGAGGTCAGGGTTTGCAATAGTTAAACTAACTTGGTCACAGCCCTCTGGGACACTGCAACCCCTTTCTTCCCACTAGTGGCCCACACAATATATCAGAATTACCTTCACAGTATACACTTACCCCCAGGTCTAGTTCCGCACTGGGACCTCCTGTGAAATGAGATACAGTGCAACAGTCACAGTACAGTACTTTAACATAGACAAATACCTCAGGCAGTATAACTTTGCTGAAACAAGCAGCTCTGATTTATTTAGGGGATATAACAAGGACAGGGGAAATCAGGTTAATTAGCTTATCACTCTAATAATCTACCTATGGCTCTGTGCACAGGCCTATCCCTATCAGTTACTGTCCCTGGGTACCCAAGCCCTAGTGGCTAGTCCAAACCGTGGCAGCTGGTAGGGGCCCTTTCACAGAGAAAAGGAGAATTAAACAGTCAGCAGTACAGTAATTCCATTTGGATTTAATGTGGCAATTCAACAGGGAGCGACTGAATTAGTACTCACGACCTCCAAATAAGATAGGGTCCTTCAATGTCAGTAGGGCTCACTTGAGGTACACAAACCTCTTCACACATCCATATAAAGAAAGCACTATACCAGGCAGGCTGCATCTGTATCCCGATCGCAATTACTGCACAATACCCGGAGAACACACAGCAGATTCAGTTCCTGACAGACCGAGTCAATTTTCAGCAATTCTTCAGTCTTCTACAGGGTGAGCCTGGTTTCTACTCTTCAGAGATCCTTTGATTCTTTTTCACAGGACGGATTCAGTCCAACAAGCTGCAGACCGGAACTCTGGGCCTTACACACGCTTTTTTGACTAAAACTGCACACTGAAAAAGCACAGGGCTCCTTCCTTCTTCACTGCCAAAGCTCAACTGAACTCCAACCGACAAAACCGGCACTTCCTTTGAGTTCCTCCCAGTTCTTGACTGGATTGGCTGTCACCACAACAGACTGCTGCTGTTGGTCCAAAAGGCACTGAAGTCTAAACTACATCTCCCAGAGTCACTGCCCATACAATCCTCTTGTGGCTGGCTCAGATTATGAGTCCAAGTTCTGATTCGCCCAAGGCACCATTTTAGAGCTAGCTTCCCACACTGATTGGTCCAGTTCAGCAGTTCAAAACTAGAATGGGGAACTAGCACACACAGTTCTGACTGCAAAGAAAGCAGGTTAGACAAACTGTAATTTCATTATTACTCTAAATAATTTCTGGCAAACAGTTACATCTTTCACATAGGTTCCTTTGCACTCCTAGTGACTGCAAAATGAAGTGAATTGGCAGCAGCTCGAGTGGTACTCAATCAAAGAAACACACAGTCCCCCATACAAACTAATTATGTCTGCAAGCAGACAGCTCTTAAAGAGACAGTACCAGAGGTTCTAAAAACACTCACTGATAAATGGCTTAAATGCCAAACACCATTCAGGCTTGGAGCATTCAAGCAAGCTCCTGGAAGTCTTTTGGGAACCCCCATTTGCAGGGGGGTTACATTATGTTTTGTTAAAGTTCTCCCGAAGGACTTAGCTGCTGTTTAACCTGACACAAAATGGCTACCCAGGTGATAACTCATCATTTTGTAATATAAGAAATAATGGTTCATTCCTACTCCTGCCACGAATCCAAAATTCCCATATAAAAGGACACTCAAAAAACAAATGTTCCCGAGACTCTAAAATCCATTCACATCGAGCATGTGGGCAATATCTCTCTTCCACCCCATTATACTTTCTGTTATTATAGATATTTAGCTTTCCGTGACAGCTCAACCGTATCACGTGTCACATTCGAGGTGGAATTCTGTGATCATCTAACTGTTTTAATACTGCTTGACTTTTATGTGCTGACCAATACAGAATTCAAGGAGCAATTTAAATTGTGTTTCTATGATTATTTCATATAAATCTAGCCTCTGAGTATTCATAGTTACATCAAAAGTCAGTTTCCACCTTCTCAGTATTGTAGTAGTATCAGTTACTGTACATAAGATGGAATGTCAAGAGCTGTGCATGCCTTTGGCCATCTAAAAGTATTCCATTTCCAAGATGACAAAAAATCGTTCAGCCATTCCAATAACCATTTAACCCATATTTCTTGATTATCTTTGTTTAACTCCCCCAAATGAAAAATAACTGCTGAGCAAATTGACTTGGACACTTGTAAAATGCTTTCCAGAATTGGGAGTCAGAATAACAGTGTCAATGGCTCAGCAGGTTGTACACTTGTCTCTGATGCTGGAAGATTGGAGGGATGTGGGTTCTAGGCTAGCCCCACAGCAGGAACTCAGGATGAAGTCCTAATACTGACACTGTAGTGCAGTATGGGATTGGGGGGGTTTAGGGGATTGCACTCCTCAGGTGCCAGCTTTCAGATGAGATGCTAAACTGAGGTCCCATCTGCTTGTTCTGTGTTCTGGTGATTGTTCAGATGGAGGATAAAGATCCCATGTCACTTAATACCATCAACAGCTTAATCTGGTTCAGTTTCAGTTGATTTACATCTGCACCTCCTCCAACCCCCGGAACAAGATTGAAAATAGGCAGAATTGCCTAGCCCTCCTTCCCGGTCAGCAAAAAATTAAATAAAAAAAGAAATTGACCCTATAATGCTAGCAAAAGAAAATTTCAAAAGTTAGACAGGGTATCTCACAGAGACAGCATGGTAAATCACCCCCCCCCCCACACACACCCACACACAAAGAAGCAGGCTACCCCAAACTCAAATTGCTTCTAGGTCCTGGGGCTGGTGTGCCAAAAAAGAGTCCTGAAGAGAGTTCTTCCCTCCTGTAACGTGTGGCTTTACTGCCGACAAAGCAGAGCGAAGTACCGGTATATCAGAATGCTAGTCAGATGAGCTGTTGCAGTCTGGACTGTGGTAAATAACCAGTCAAGACTCCATAGGCCAGGATGCTGACTGCAAGGAAGAAGTTAGGAAGCCTGTAGTTACAGAACCGTCACTCCTGGTCCCCTCAAATTATAACTGCACAAACGAGCGAGTACAGCATAGCAGTCTGCCACAGGAGAGGGTGTAGAGAAACTCGATTTTGGATGCAAGGCCTGAACTAAAAAAATAAGGTGGCTATGTTGATACTGGGCACCGTCTCGATGAATAAAGGCTTGAGGGAAAAAAAAATAATTAACCTGATTTAAATACAGGACACACTTCAGATAGTTTAAAAGAACACAAACAAACTTCCAAAGATCATGAGGAGTGTCAAAACCCTGACTCAAATCATGCTATTGCCGAAATGCAGAAGGAAGAAACTTTCTAGTCAACAGCACTAACTCTGCCATATTTTGCATCTTTCTAATTCTGCAGTCATTACTGAGAAGCCTGAGCAGAAGGACACAGACTGCAGGGTTTCTGGAATGCTGACCAAAGAAAACAAGCATTTGTCAATGCCGAATGTTTGCTTGCTGGCATTGGCAGTGGTAGTGTAGAAGTTACAGAGCTGCATAATAGGAATGGCAGTGAAGTATTGAACTAAAGCCAACCCCACCACCACCCTGCAGAGAGTGACAGGCATTGGGGTGTGCGTTTGGGTCGTCAGGCATAATGGCCACGCCATTTCACCACACCCACTCTGCAGAGACTGACAAGTGTCACGTGTGCCTTGGGGTCTTTGGCCCTTATGCACCCATTTCATTAGGAACACGGTGAGATGGGTGCGATATAGGAGAATGGGGTGAAGTTTGGGGTCAAGAGTCCAAGGCATACCTCGATGCCTCTCAGTGACTGCAGGGTGTGGAATGGTATGAGCATCACAGGCAAGAATTCCAAGTCACACCCTGATTCCTGTCATTCTATAGAGTTGGGTGATTTAGTTGAAAAGCCTAATACCTCAGTCATTCATTGGTATTTTAACTCCAAATTTTCAACATGTTTGTTTGTGACCCACCTCATGAACAGGGGGATATCAGTTTGGTAGCCGAAAGCTGCTTATGCACAGTGACCACGGCATTTAGCACCACAGGTGCAAAAATATTCAAACAGGATGTAAAAATGACAGCTGTACTTTTCATGGGAGGTGTAAAATGGCTATGTTGCAAATGTATAGTAAAAATATTTAAAAATGGTGAATCACTAGCGATAGAAACTGTTGCAACGCACAATCTGCTATATAATTATGTTGGGATATTTTATAGCAGATTGTCAACTCAGGCATTTTGGTGCCTCCGATCATGAACAGTGTCACTGTGATTTTCTTTTATCTGTGCCAACAATGATTTCCCACAGCGACACGATCTCTGCACTGAAAGTGTGAAAACACATCGCCATGTTGTGAAAAATGGCAGCTGTACTGTTCATAAGGAAGTGTTGAAAATGCCACTAGTGAAAATCTGGACTGAAAATATTACAAAGTCATGAACTAACGAGGATGCGTGGAAACTGCACAATGCTCACTCGTAACACAGTCATTTTATGGACTTTTGTCACCAAATTTTCAACATAGCCATTTTAAGACCTCTGCTCATGAACAGTGTAACTGATTTTCTTAATCTGTCCTAAACATTGCTTTCGCACACCAACAGCACCATTGTGCGCTACATGTGCGATAACACATTTTGGGTGACATATGCAAAATTGCAGCTGTACTGTTCATAAGGAAGTTTAATAATGGGACATGTTGAAAATCTAGAGTGAAAATATTAAATTTGCAAACTTACGAGCATGCATAGGAACTGTGCAACGACGTCAGTAAAAGTCATTTTAGGAATTTTTCACCAAATTTTCAACATAGCCATTTTAAAACCTCTGCTCACGAACAGTGCCACTGTGGTTTTGTTAATGTGTCCCATACATTGAGTTTGCACACGGCGACTCGCCATTGTGCGCTACATGGGCGGAAAGACGCTGGTGAGATGTGAAAATGACAGCTGTACTACTCATAAGAAGGTGTGGAAAATGGCAATGTTGAAAATCTGGAGTGAAATATTGAAAGATTCATGAAACCTATGGCGTAGGAGCACTGTGCTTGCGACGCTCGTTAAACAGTCATTTTTTTTGGAATTTTGGCACCAAATTTTCAACATGGGGTTTTTGGGACCCCTTCTCATGAATGATGTCACTGTCATGGTGGTATTCAGGCCCGAAGGGTGATTTCGCAGTCACTGCGCTAAATCACCCTTCGGGCCTGAATACCACCATGACAGTGACATCATTCATGAGAAGGGGTCCCAAAAACCCCATGTTGAAAATTTGGTGCAAAAATTCCCAAAAATGGCTGAGATATGCAGTAAAGTTGAAACCCCCCTATCTAGCCCATTATACAGCTTACCGGCATTTCCTCAGTTCACGGTCGGCTTTGAAGAGTGCAGACGTGTTCCCGGTCCACTGAAGATCGTTGGGCCGGAGTCCGGAGGTAAGTATGGGGTGGGGTGGGAGGCTGGGTGCGCAGTGGTGGGTGCAGGTTGTGGGGGTCGGAGACAACCACCGGACCTGTTTTTTCTTACAGGTAAAAAATAAAAAGACGTCAGGACGTTTGCTACGCTGGGGTGGGCTCCCAGCGTGGCACAAGGACTTTGGTGGTTCAGCCGACGGGGATTGGGCACCCCGCCGGCAAAAAAATAAAAAAAACCTCGTGGATTGCTTGCCACGCTGGGTGGGCCCCAGCATGGCACAAGGACTTTGGGGCGTCAGCTGATGGGGATTGGGCACCCCTGGCCAGCAAAATGACTGATTGCCACACTGGGGTGGGCTCCCAGCATGGCACCAACTACTGGGGGGAGGCAGTACAGCTCAGCCGAAGGTTGGGCACCCCGTCGGCTATACACTGCGTGCGGGGCGCCAGACGCCTGCGGTTGGGAGCTGCGTGAGCAGCTTTATCACTGCTCACTCAAGTGTAGCTCCCCTTCAATCATGCCACTGCATTTTGGAGCGTGTCACAGACAGCTCCAAAATGCATTGGCTTACAGGGGCCGCGCCTGCCAGCACACTGCCTGAATTGGAGGAGGAGGTGACACACCTCCGAAATCTCCGATGATGGCACTATGTTTCTTGCACATGCGTGCAAGCAAACATAAAAACATAGAAACCAAGCTGATCTAGGTTCCTAGCAGCTCTCCAATTTAAATTACAGACTTTTTTTTTACTAAAATCTTTCAGCCACCTTATGGTTTACCACTGTAGTTTGTTCTTTGTGCCCCCACCCCATCATATCTTTGCTTGCATATATGTGTGGTGCATATGCATGTGTGGGCATGCCTGCACACACTTCAATCCAGTGTGTGTGTGTGTGTGTGTGTGTGTGTGTGTGTGTGTGTGTGTGTGTGTAAATGCTCAAATGGGCATTCCAGCTATGTGTGCACATCTATTTTCATTTTCTACAGATATCTGTCTGTTCTCCCCACATATGCACCTTTCAGACTTCTTACTAGGCCATGTCAATTGGTCCCCACTTGAGGACCCCTCAGCTCATTCACTCCTGCTATGCCTTTTCATAGCTATCACCTTTTTGTTTTCCAAATTCTATTCTTACCTTGCCTATTAGCACTTATTGTACTAGATTGTCCACCTTTTTTATTTCCTCACACATATATCCATTATTCCCCCTTACCTCCCAACTGGCTTTGCTTTTTTCTCTTTTAGATAATTCTTGAAGATCACCTATAGTCGAAATGTTGATTCTCACTCTAGTTGCTCTTTAAGCTGCCACTTTATCAGATAAGGAAGGGATCTGTATTGCATTTTAGTAATAGAAACGCAGAAACATAGACAATAATGGCAGAAGAACACCAAGGGTCCACCTAGTACCTTAAAGCCACAATGCATATTATGGTGAACATTTTGATGTATTCCTTTATATTACATGACTGACCCTTATTACCCACCAGTTTCCTGTGGCTGAGTGTGACAGAGTTGGATAAGACCCAGTCCCATTTGTTAAGCAGAGAGTTAAAGCAAGGAGCTATTATGTCCTCTTTGTTTACAAGGGGCACCCTCTACAGTCCAGCAGAACAGTGATGTATTTCTAGCCCCTCATACTAGTTATATTGCTGCTTTGCTGGATGATGTTGTGATGAATGGGCCAGACTGGAAAAGCCACCTGTAACTCCTACAAACAGTTATCCATTCTATTGAGAATGCAGGTCTGACCATTAATCCTACCAAGTGCACATTAAGCATGCAGGAAATCAGATATGTGGGTTATATTTTAGGAAATGGAGAAGTAAAGCCAGAGATTTCCAAGATGGAAGCTATAGCTAACAGTCCTACTTGAGATGTGTTCCCAACTTTGCCCAGTTAGCTATTCCCCTCACTGAACTCATGAAGAAATGATACCCAAATAATGTGAAATGGTCCCCCACAGTGTGATGAAGCTTTTCATGCCATCAAGGCTGCATTATGTTCAGCCCCTGTTTCTAGATGTCCAGACTTAAAGAAACAATTTCTATGACAGACAGATGCATTAGAAATAGGCCTAGGTGCAGTCTTGAGTCAGAATATAGACTGGAAGGAACACCCCATTCTGTATATCAGTAGGAAATTGCACAACCGAGAGAAAAAGTGCTGCACTATTGAAAAATAATGTCTTGCTGTGAAATGGGCAATGGAGTGCCTTATGTTTTCTTTGCTAGGAGCTGACGTTGTATTTATAACAGATCACAGTTTTCCCTGTTGGCTTAATCAAATGAAGGATAAAAATCCCAGAATCACAAGGTGGTACCTGGTACTACAGCCATTTAAATTCAAAGTGATGCACAAATCCAGAAAAGAGAATGTCAATGTTGATTTTCTGTCAAGATATGGTTCAGGAATTGAGAACTCAGAAGGTTGAACAAAATGTGTGTGCTTAACTTAAATGTTTATTGTAATAGGTGTTATGAAAAAGGGATACTGCATATACAAAGAACTGTAAATTTTATAAGGTAATGTTAAAAGAGAAATAAAATAAGGTTTGTTAACCTAATTTTAAAAGAAAAAACAGGTTCCCTCTTAAAGAGGGAGTTATGTGATTGGGTTGGATAAGACCCTATCCCATTTGTTATGCGTCAAGAGTTAAAAGCAAGGATCTATTCTTCCTATTCTGTCACTTGTTTATCTTTTGCCTGTCTGATTGCAAAATCAAATTTTGCTTGTGGCACCTAGGAATTGGGGCTGTTAGGGATTATTGGGCTCATAACTATGAGGGTCAGCAACATAGAGGATAATGGGTTGGCAACAGTGAGCAACATAGAGGATAATGGATGGACAACAGTGAATAACAATGCTGTGTTCACTTTGAGAGGTTGTCATGACAACCTCAAGAAGTGAACTCAGTGTTATGTTTAAAAGACCTATGTGATAGCCGGCCTGGTGGCGCTGACGGTTGAGGCACTAGATGCCACACCTCATGCCACGCCAGCGACTCAGGTTCAGGAACAAGCTCGGGACATCGGGGGTCAGCAGAGGGGAGAGCATGGACTTGGATTTGGCTGCCAGCTGGCAACTCTCCATTTCCAGGGAGGGTGCAAAGTCTTTGTGCAGCTTTGGAGGGTTCTGGTGGTGACCAGGTGAAGCAGCTCGCAAGGCTTGGGATTGAGGGGTTTGGAGCTGCGGCAAGATGTCCTGCAGGTGGGTGCAGGAGTGTGCCCCCACTGCACTGGTAGTCATTGCACACCGCTCTCCTTGAGAGGGAGGGTCAAGTACAAATACCCCTTTCTCATTGGTAGGCGAAAGCGGGTCTAGGGGCACCAAGCACCATGTCCACTTCTGGGCCTGAGATGTCCTCCAGGCTCTCCTCTCAATCCGTTGCTGAACCAGACACTCTAAATCGAGTGCTGGTAAGGAGATAGCGGTCCCTGCTCCAGGAAGACTTAGATCCGGGGGAGGCTCGGGGGATGAGATTAGTTGGAGAGGTTCCCCTTCCTGGGGTGATGTCCAGACTTTAGGAGGACAGGATAAGCCTGATCACTGAATGACTCAACTGGAGAGAGTCCAAGGGGTAAGGGTGGAGAATCAGTTAAAAAGGAAAAGACCTCTGTGACACTTTTGGCTTCATGCAACTCATTACTAAAGCTACCCATCAAAACACCAAAAAGTCAGACCACAGTACCTTATTTGACCTAATCTTAGTAAACAAACCTCACTTTTTCTCCCACTCTGGTACAGTCTTCAGCGATCTATGTGATCACTGTGCTATTGTCTGTGTAAGGGCCATCTCAAAATCTGCTTCCATGTCTAGATTCACTTATAAACAAAGCCACCACAACTTTGACCCTTATGCCTTTCCCGCAGATCTCCAGTATGCCTACTGGCAGGACTTCTACTTGGCCCCTACTATAAGTGAGGCTTATGAGCAGTTTCAGGAAATTGTACTTGGAATCATAAATCAACATGCACCCCAGCCAAAACTCGTACCAGGAGTAAATACTGCCCCTGGTTTAGTCAGTCTGAAGTCCACACTTCTCCACAGGGACACTTTATGGAATAAAGCAAGGAACACTAATTCTCCATCTGACTGGGCAGCCTTTGAAGCAGTAGGGAATCAATGCACTAAGCTAATTAGGACTGAAAAAGTTAAATACTTCAGAAATGAACTGACCTCTGCCTCCAACTGCCCTGCAAAATTTTGGAAGATCTTAAAAGATATTGAAGGGCATAACCCGGCCAGCTCCCTTCCCTCTTAAATTTCCACGAGTGGCTCCTACACCTCTGAGCATACTATCCTAGATCTTCTTAACAATCACTTTCCCACTGCCAGTTTGGTGTTCGATTCCTCCCCTGCCCACAATCTTCAAGCGCAGCTCTGTGCTCTGGCACTTCTAGCATTACCTCAGCCTCCACTGGGTATGATGCCCTCTTCTCCTTCAAGGAAGTGGAAGATCTTATTCTCGATCTGGACATCAAGAAAAGTGCCGGTGCCGACCTCATCGACCCTCATTTTCTAAGGCTGGGGTATCACGTCTTGTCTGCCCCATCACACACCTTTTCAATCTATCTCTTATGTAGGACGTTATGCCGTCTGCCTGGAAAATCACCCATGTCACCCCCCCTGTTCAAATCTTGTGACCCTAGTGACTTAAACAATTATAGGCCCATATCCCTTCTTCCTATTCTATCCAAAATGCTCGAAGAAATAGTTAATTTCCAACTCAGAAAGTATTTGGGGACGTACAATCTGCTCAACCCTGAATAATCAGGGTTCAGACCATGCCATAGTACAGTATCAGCTCTTGCTAAAGTATCTAATGATTGGCTAAAGGCCTTAGATGCAAAACAGTATATGTCTGCCTTATTCCTTGGCCTTAGCAAAGCTTTTGATACAGTGGACCATGTATTGTTACTGCACACTCTTCAAACCACTGGCCTAGATCTGTCCGCGCTGAGATGGTTTACCAGTTACCTAACCGGGCGTCATCAACAGGTCAAAGCAGAAGGGGAACTCTCTCCTCTGAAATCTCTCCTGAGAGGAGCGCCCCAGGGATACATTTTAGGTCCACTATTATTTGCATTATACATCAACAATATCAGTTCCTGCATAAAATCTGCAAATATTCACCTTTTTGCTGATGACACTGTTCTTTATATAGACAGGTATACCCCAGAACTGGCTTGCATGGACTTGCAATTAGATTTTGACCTTCTGCAGCAAAACCTCCTGCATCTGAAACTCTTGTTAAATGCAAAAAAAACTTAAGGACATGCTTTTCTCACCTGTAGTCTATGCATCCAATCTCTGCCCTGTGCCTCAGATCACTACCCTTTTGGGGGAGTCCCTGGAATATGTGACCAAATTCAAATACCTGGGGTTCTGGGTTGACCATAAATTGTCCTTCCTTGACCACATTGATGAATTAACAAAAAATGAAAACAAAGGCTTGGTCTGTTTTTCTGCATCAAGCATCTTCTTACCCAAGAAGTCAAAATCAGATTGGTCCAGTCTACTCTTCTTCCTCTACTAGATTACGTTGACTTCCTTTACGGTCAAGGTCCCTGTACTGCTCTAGCTAAACTTGACATTCTCTACCACCAAGCACTTAGATTTATCACTGGAGACCCTTACTCCACTCATCACTGTTTTCTGTACTCTAAACTAGGATGGTTATCACTCAAATTAAGACACCAAAAAACGCTGTCGCCCAGACCTACAGATCTATGATTAACAAGCTGCAAGTACATCTCAGATTGTCTTCCTGCTTGTTCTGAGGGTAACTACCCTCTTAGGAGCCTTTCCAATATCTCCCTTGTCATCCCTAGAGTCAGAATACACTTTGGTAGGGCCGCCATAAGCCATGCCTTTCTTGTCCTGTGGAACAACCTACAAACATCCTTAAAAATATAGTTCCCTGTCAGATTGGCCACCATTAAAACTCTGCTTGCACGCACCTTCAATGAGTCCTGTAAATTTTTCTCATGATGGCCTGTTGTCCCCCAAGTCTTATATTCCTACCTCTATCCTTCTTCCAGCTAATCTGTGAGTAATTACCTGTCTAGTCCTTAGTCACTCACCGTTGCTCCTTGTATATATTATGTACATATTGTAGTTCATATCATGTTAGGAGACCTTTTCTGTGGTTCCACCTCACCATCTCTGGAACCTTCATCCTTATTTTCTCCTTGTTCCTATGTAAATAACTACTGTATCAACTGTTTACTCTTCTATTGACATATGTAATCCTCCCACCTGTTGCACCTTGTGTATATTATGTCAAGTGTTTCTGTACTTCTTTACTTATGTAAATAACCATTGTATCAACTGTTACTGATCTACTGATATATGTAAACTGCCCAGGTCCATCTTGTAAATGAGATTGACTCTCAATGATGTTTCACCTGGTAAAATAAAGATTGATTGAGTATACAGTCAGAAAGAAAACGTCTTAGTACCTATGCAAATTTTGATAACTCTGACCTGGATATTGTTTTTTTCAGGATGTCAGGCTGTACACTGAAATTAACACAAGGGAAGCCTCTGAGGGATGGATTTGGGGTCCAAGCTTTTGGTCTATAGGAGAGGAACTATGCACAGCATGTGGGATTTGGGTTTTTCTCCCTAAACATACAGGTAGTTCATATTGTGGACATTTTTCCAGGATGTGCTTTTCTCTTAGATATAAAGATGCAGAATATGGAATTTAAATTAACATCCATGCCCCTCAATTAAAAACAGCACAGATATAATTACTTAAATTAATAAAACCTTTTTTTTATTTTCAGCCAAAAATATAATCTTAGGTGGAGATTTCAACTGCAGCATGTCACCACTTGATAGGGGTTTAAAAATGTCAAAAATCTATTGTGATGCTAATTTTCTACAAGACTTACTAAAACATGCAGACTTGGTAGATGTTTTTTGCAGGTTTATACGATTACCCACCTAGAACATACCATTGTGGGACTAGATCTACCAGAACAGATTATTTTTTACTCTCTTCCCATTTGCAATTAAAGAAAGCAACAGTCTTTCCGGTAGCCACGTCAGACCATAGCTAATGAGAAATATCTATAAGGAATGGCCCACAGCAGAAAAGAGGGCCAGGGATCTGGAAACTTAATCTCAGTTTATTAGAAAATGGGTTTATGGGCCGGCCTGCTGGCTCAGCGGTTGGATTTCTGCTTAGCGGCGCTGGCAACCCGGGTTCGGGAACGGACTCAGGTCGCTGGAGGGCCGGAAGGGGAGAAGGATGATGCATCCTAGGGCAAGCTCTCCTTCTCCAGGAGGAGGCTGGGGACACCATCCAGCACTTGACGGACCCCTGGGGGAGGCCGGTGGTACCGCAGTGACCAGCACTCAGCAGCCCTTCGGAGGCAGGGCAGATGCAGGTTGTCATTGCAAGTCCCTGCATCCTGCGCAACAAAGGAAGGAGAGAAAAAAAAACACTCCTGCACCCGTTGGCACAATGAAGCCCGCCCAGCTGCATAGGTGCTCAGGGCTGACTCGCCTCCCAACTTCACGGGCACTTTGGTCAAGGTGCCCTGACCCCACCTGGGGAAGGCCAGGGATTTAAGGGAGGATGGCCAGAATGTGAGTTGCAGCAGCCGGAGTCCGTGACTGAGCTGATGGTTTCGATGCGGGAATGCAGGAGGTAAAAAAGTGTAACTGGAAAAAAAAGAAAAAGAAAATAAGTTTACACCACTGGATTTCAAAATGTTTCAGAAGCCCGTAAATCAGTCTTTTCTATATGACGACAACAATCAGTGGTGGGAGGATATGAAACAAGATATTTCCAAATACTTTAAAACCATGTGGAGATTAAATGGTAAATATAAAGCAGACAAATGCAAAGAATTAAGAAATCGGCTCACTAAATATTTTTCATTACAAAATGAGGGTTTAAGAAATTTCACTGCAGAAATACAATCCTTGACACAATAAATGACAAGTCCAGTAGGATAGACAAAAAACACTGGAAAAAGAATAACATTTGGGATGCAGGGAAAAAAGCATACACCAACCCCTTTGAAAACTGTATACGTTTACATCAGAATAAAACTATCTCATATTTGCTTACAGAAGATGGGGACAGATTATGCAAGATACAGGAAATTTTACAAGAAATAGAGAAATATGTTACTGATATGTTCTCTAGTGAACGCCTATGCACGAAAGCTATCAAAAACTGGCTAAAGATCTGTAGTCTCCCTAAAATACCTGTAGACTCACGTCAAACTTTGGTAGGAGAAATTACTAAAATTGAATTATATGCAGTTATAAAATCTCTGGACTCTGGAGCAGCACCAGGGGCTGATGGACTCCCCAGTGAACTATATATCAAAATGTATGAGATTTTAGGAGAGAATTAGTCCAAGTCTATAAGAAAGCACTAGATAAAGGAAGATTACCAGATAGTATGCACACAGGAGTATTGATTTTTGTTGCATAAATCAGGGGAAAAGGATATCTTAAGAACTGGAGACCTATTACACTCCTGAATATGGATTGTAAGATTTTAACTAAACATTTTTGTGCTAGATTCTCCATTTTTCTGGAGAACATTATCCATCAAACCCAATTTTGTGTGGTTCCCACTAGGAAAAGTTCAGATGGGCTTATCCTATTAAGAGAAATGTTCTCTAAAGGCCATGAGGAAGAACTAATGGGTTTTCTTCTCAGCATAGACCAAAATAAAGACTTTGACAGGTTAGAATACGACTACCAGTGGGCAGTTTTGGAAGAATATAATTTCCCAGCGAAATTAAATGAAAAGAGGAAGACTAGGCAGGGGATTCTCCAGTTAAAAACAAACGAGGGGGAGATGCTACAAGGGGACAGAAAGAAAGCGGACTTGCTGAACAACTATTTTTGCTCAGTGTTCAATAGGAAGGAAGAAGATGAAGGCAGCAGAGCAGGAAAAGAAATGGCTGGGGAGAGGGAAGAGGAGATGAAGCCATTACTAGTGGAGGAAATTTTGGGGGAACTAGGCTGCATGAAGGTGGACAAAGCAATGGGGCCGGATGGGGTGCACCCAAGGGTGTTAAGGGAACTAAAGGAGATTTTGGTGGTACCTTTGACTGCACTCTTCAATCAGTCCCTAGAGACTGGGGTGGTGCCGGAGGACTGGAGGCAGGTAAATGTGGTCCCGCTGCATAAGGAGGGAGGGAGGGAGGAAGTGGGAAGTTACAGGCCCGTGAGCTTGACATTGGTGGTAGGCAAGCTTATGGAGAAACTAAGGCAGGATCACCAGCTACCTGGAGGAAAACAGCCTGATGAATCCAAGGCAACATGGTTTTACTATGGGCAGATCCTGTCAAACGAATTTGATAGTTTTTTGATGGGGTCACCAAGGAACTGGATCAGGGGAGGGTGGTAGATGTGGCTTATTTGGATTTCAGGAAGGTGTTTGACTCTGTGCCCCACAGGAGGCTGCTGTGTAAAATGGCAGGACTGGGGCTGGGGCAGATGGTAGTTGAATGGGTGGGAAACTGGCTGGAGAAAAGGAGGCAGAGGGTCATAATAAATGGAGTGGCATCCAAAGAGGGCAAGGTTACAAGCAGGGTCCCTCGGATCAGTGCTGGGGTCCCTACTATTCAGTATATTTGTAGGGGACATTGTGGAGGGCCTTGAGGGAGGTGTGAGTATGTTTGTGGATTATATCAAAATCTACAGTAGGGTGGACATGCAGGAAGGGGTAAAAAGAATGCAGAGAGATTTGGGGCGGCTTGAGGCATGGTCAAAGAGGTGGCAGCTTGAATTCAGTACAGAAAAATGTAAAATCATGTGTCTTGGCTACAGAAATCAGAGGGAAGGTACTGCATGGGGGGGCAGAGATCTGGAGGAGAAGGAACAAGAAAGGGATCTAGGCATCATTATATCAAGGAACCTGAAAGTGGAAAGGCAGTGCGGGAGCGCAGTGGCTAGGGGGAGTGGAATGCTGGGATGCATCAGAAGGGGGATCACCAGTAGAAATAGGGAGACCATAGTACCCGTGTACACCCATCTGGTTAGACCGCACTTGGGAGTACAGAGTCCAGTTCTGGAGGCCATATCTCAGGAAGGATGTGGGGAGGCTAAAGCGGGTTCAGAGGAGAATGACTAAGATAGTAAAAGGGGTTAAGCCACCTATCCTATGAAGAAAGGTTGAGAAATCTGAACATGTACTCCCTGGAACAGAGGGAGAGGGGGGACATAATCGAGACCTTCAGGTACCTTAAGGGTATAAACAGGGTGCCAGTGGGGAGCATCTTCCAGATGAAGGGAACTCAGAGGATGAGGGGACATGGCCTGCAGGTGGAGGGGGGGCAGTTCAGAGGTAACATTATGAAATACTATTTCACAGAGAGAGAGTGGTGGAAAAGTGGAACAGACTCCCAGAGGCAGTCATTGGAGAGGAAACAGTGGAGGGATTCAAAAGGACATGGGACAACCACAGGGGAGTGTGGGGGGGGGCGGGCACAGGTCCAAACAGATAGCTGGACAAATGGGCAGACCTGGTGGGCCTTGTTCGGTCCTTTTCTGCCGTCACTTCTATGAATCCATGAATCAAAATATGTTACTCCAATGCATCACTAATCCCATACATACTGTAAATGGATGGTTAGGAAATAAATGTCTTATACAAAGGGGTGTGTGGCAAGGGTGCCCCCTGAGCCCTCTTTTGTATATTTTATCAATAGACCCTTTATTGCACAAACTTAATCATGCAGAAGACCTCATAGGATTGTCCCTGACTAGTGAAGACCTTTCTATCTGCACAATTGCTTATGCAGATGACTTGTGCTTAATTCTGTCTGATTATAATTCTAGCCTTTCAGCAGGTAGAATCCTCACTGAATTCTCAGTAATTTCAGGCTCTACAATAAACTTTTCCAGAAGTAGTTGCTTACCCATTGGAAGACCAGATGAAGATAGACAAACCTTGTCCATACGTATATATATATATACATATACAGCAAGGTTACCAAAAAATATTGGGAATCATTTTTGGGCCTAAGGATATGCACATCTATAATTGGAACCTTAAGTTACAGGAAGCTACCACAAAAATTACCAATTGGAACAAATGGAAAATGTTGAGAGAAAAAAAAAAAAGAATCTTTATACGAACATACGAAATTTGCCAGCAGATAAAGGCCTAGAGGTCTATCAAGTCTGCTCGAATGTGCAGCTAGCACCCCTTATTCTGCAGCTGCCCCTCCCTTCCACCCTTCCCCTTCATTAACCCTCCCGCTTGTCCTGTCCCATCCTCGTTTGAAGCAGTCCACTGTTCTACTGCATTCCACCCAGCCACCACTCTCTCTGTAAAAAAAGTGTCTCCTCATCTCCCTCCTGAACCTTCCTCACTCCAGTCTCATATCATGGCCCCTGGTGGCCCTCCCCTCCCTTACTTTGAACAACCCCTCTGTACCCGCTCTTGTTTATTTCTTTCATGTATTTAAAGGTTTCAATCATGTCACCCCTGTCCTCCTCTCCTCCAGTGAGTACATGTTCAACTCTTCAACCTCCTCTCGTGATGATAAGTCCCCAGCCCTTGATCATCTTTGTCGCCTGTGCTGCACCCTCCAGTATCTTAATTTCCCTTCAGATACGGGCGCCAGTACTGCACGCAGTACTCCAGGTGTGGCTAACTAATGACCTATACAGTGGCAGAATCACCTCCCTCCCGAGGATATACCCCTGCAATACAACCCAGCATTTTGTTGGCCTTTGCAGCTGCCTTCCTACATTGTGCCGAGTTGTTCATTGACCCTGTAATGAGCACACCCAGATCCTTCTCCTCCTCTGTCTGGGCTAGTTGCACTCCCCTAGCTGGTAACTCCTCCTTGGGTTCTTCATCCCAAAATGCAGCACCTTGCACTTTTGGCATTAAAGTCCAGTTGCCAGGTGTCTGACCAGGTTTCAAGCTTTGCCAGATCATCCTGCAACCCTGCCATCCCCTAGGTCATCCACCACCGCGCTACTTACCTTGGTATCATCAGCAAACAGACTGATCTTGCTCTTGATGTCCTGTGATATGTCTGCAATGAATATCCCAAACAACACTGGTCCCAACACTGAGCCCTGTGGAACACCACTGTCACTGCCCTTGGGTGTGAGAGCTCCCCACCCACCATCACCCTCTGTTGCCTTCCCTGCAGCCAGTTTCCTACCCATCTCACCAGCTTTGCACCCGCCCCTGTGCCTACTAACTTCCTTCCCAGCCTTCCATGTGGCACTGAGTCGAATGCCTTATTGAAGTCCAGATACAGGACATCCACTGCATGGCCCCTGTCCAGTTGCCTAGTTACCCAGTCATAGAACTCGACCAGGTTGGTTTGGCAGGATCTGCCACATATGAAGCCATGCCGTCTGCTGTCCTGTAGTCCTTTGGCCTCTAGGAGGGCCACCAGCCTCTCCTTCAGGATAGTCTCCATTAGCTTACCCACGATGGATGTGAGGCTCACTGGTCTGTAGTTTCCCGGTTCATCCTTGGGGCCACTCTTGTAGAGGGGCACCACATGAGCCATCCTCCAGTCCTGAGGTACACATCCCGAATGTAGTGAGGCATTAAATAGGTCTGCCAAAGGTCCTGCAAGGACCTCTGCCAGCTCCTTCAGTACCCTGGGGTGGATGCCATCTGGGCCTGGCGCCTTGTCCACCCTCAGTGCCTTCAAACCCTCTCGAACTCTGCTCTCCATGATTTCCCCATCTGTCACCACTCCCCCGCCTCTGCCATTTCTCCCACCTTGGGTGTCACCTCTTCTTTAGTAAATACTGAGCAGAAGTACTCATTTAGTGCTTCCGCCTTATCGCACCCTGCTTCCACCCAACCCCCTCCTTCCTAATCCTTACTATGTGGTCCTTATAGCTCCTTTTCTCCCTGATGTACTTAAAGAAGTCCTTCTCCCCCTTCTTAATGCCTTGTGCCAGCCTGAGTTCTGTAGATGCTTTGGCTCCCCTTACTGCCCCTGTCACCTCCTTCGATTCTGTCAAGTACTCCTCCCTGTCCTCCCCCCTCCCTGTTTTCTTGTACTTCCTAAAGGCAGCTCTTTTCCTCCTTACCTCTTCCATGACCTCCTTGCTCAACCAGATCGGTTTCTTAGCCCTAGCCTTCTTGCTCTGGGCTTTGCAGCAGGTTTTGGTTTATGATTAAAACTTATTCAATACCAATATTTTTATACCTTAGCAGTATCCCCCCCCCCACCAAAGTACTTGAGACTATATTGTTAAGTATATTTTTTCAGTGTCTCTGGGGCAGCAGACTGAACTCAGTGAAAAGAGGCATTACCTATCGACCCATAGGCTGTAGTGGATTAGGAATGGTGAATCCTATTGTTTATTTCCATTGTATATTTTTATATCATAATATTGCTCCTTTGATTTCTCAGTTCCAGAAAATATGGGCTGCATGGATTTTAAACTCGTCATATCCAGTGTTACACAGTTGGAAGTTACACTAAATCATCCCTAAACAAGCATCAATGACTGGGCTTTCTGACACTCTTTAGAGCTCAATCAGTAAAATAAAACTGGAAAATCACAAAGAACCAATTAAAAACTCTCCCTAGGAAGAAAGTGAATGGTCATATAATGGAAACATTTTGTACTGTAGAGTCCCACTTTGGTAATAGATCCCAGACAGAACTTAACAAATACATACAATTCACTAACAAATAAAAGGATCCCAGTATATATGTGGAACATCCAATGGCTCAGCACCCACTAGAAACTGGGAGTTAAAAATAATTTCAAGCACAAAGAATTGCCAGAGTGTAGTTGCCCACAGGGGGGCTCCTGAGCGGACATCCCTGAGACCATGGAGCATTTATATTTCAAGTGCCCATATGCAGTGGCTTTTGGGGCCTACTTGAAAAAGAGTATGGTTTTCTTCACCCTTTAGGGAGATTGCACCAGAGATTTTATTTTTTGGCATTTTACCACCAGCATGGTCAAAATTTGATGAAAGTACTGTTCGTTTGTTGATTCTATGTATAAAGTATCAGCTGTGGCAAGCCAGATGTGCTCTATCAATTAGAAAGCAGGCTATTGCTGTAGAACAGGTAGTATTTCCTGTAATCCAGGATATCAAAAAAAATACAATCCTTAGATATCAAAAGAGCAACCCCAAATTCATATAAAACATGGTGGAAATATAGTGACTGGCTAGATACTGACTGAAGACACTACAAATATTTTATAACTTTACCTGTGCCAACACACTCTCTCTCTCTCTGAACTAAGAATCCAGTAGGGGTAAGATTCTACAAACTGTAGATTTAAGTTATTTAACCAAGAAAAGGTTAAGCAGAAGGAATTAGCAGAAAGGATAAATATTCCCATATTTGGAGGGGCTAGTATTTGAAAGGGATGGAAGAGAGAAGATTGAACATACAATTGTAGTATTCCTATGTGATATTCTAGGATTTTTTTTCCTTATAAAAGTTTTCTTTTTTGTATATTAACATGCATTGTATTAATAAGTGTTCATTTGAAGTATTTCCCCTAGTTTTTCAGGGGTGGGGTTGGGGGAAGTACAAAGGATCTACAGTATAATTAGCAGACAAAAACAAACGTTTAATTTTCCTATGCCTTTTTGTTTTTCCCTGCATTTTTTATTGTCTTAAGTTATGAATAATAATAATACTAGAGGGGATAATGTAAGAGTTATTTGTTCACCTTTCCTTTTCATTTTCTTCTGATTACTTTGGTTATCTGCAGCATTTTTTTTGTATTATGACTCATGAATAAGTATGATTGAAATACCTTTTTGATTTTTCCTTTTAAGTTTTGTATTTTCTTTATGCGTGCATTAACACTGTCTTGTTGTTATTTGTTGTGAAGTCATAATAAAAAATTCCCCTACTCTTTTTGAGAAGTGCCATGGGATCTTTAACATCCACCAGAGCAGGCACATGGGACCTTGGTTTAACGTCTCATCCAAAAGACAGCACCTCAGGAATGCAGCCCCCCCCCCAATGCTGCACTACAATCAAGCGAACTTTCTGGTCACACACTGTTACACACTTGTGTTTTTTTTAAACTTTTTATTTATCGATTATGCCAAAACATATTCAGTACAAATTACTTGGTTCCATGTCACCAGAAATTGTACATAGGGGCCCAGATATTCAAAAGAGTTGAGCCACGCTCAATAGGGTTGCGCCTGCGCAAGTCTGAAATTGCGCCATTCTGCGATATTCAGCAGGAGGTAGTTGCACCCCTGAAATCATGCTGAGCAACAGCGCAATGATAATGAAGGCATGTGCAACTGAAGGGAGGAACCGGCCGACGTGGGCGCTGTGCGATATTCAGCGACTTGCGCCATGCAATAGGGGATCAAGCTGAAGTTGTGCCATAGCGGAAATGAGCCAAAATAAAAAGGAGCAAGGGAGAGGCGCAAGAACACTACAGGGAAACCACATGTGTCAGAGGCAGACAGACAGGGCAGGAGGCACAAACAGGTCAGGCCAGGGAAAGGTCACTCTGAACAGCCAGGCACAGGGAAGGTGTGGGGAGCCACACAGCACCTGGTGCAGGGGAGGTAGCAGCCAGGACAGCAGGGGGAATACAGCAACAGTTGCCAGGGCGGGTGATCACGAGCCAGGGACATGGCCAGTGCCACCTTCCACATGGAGGCCATAATGAGGGGGGTGAGAAGGTGGGCGGCTGGGGGGCATGGCCGTGGAAGGGCCCATCGGCGGTATGCCCCCAACAGGCAGTACCGAGCCCGCACCAGCTTTGAGCTGTACACTGATACTGAGATTGTGGGCCAGTACCGCCTGAATAGGACAATTCTGAGGTGGCTCTGTGAGCTGTGCAGTGATGTGATGCAGGCACCCACACGACAGAGCCATGCCCTCGTCATGGGTACCTTCCAGAAACCAACTGGGGCCACCACAGGCATAACCCAGTCGGCCACGTCAGGCCACCTCACCCAATTCCTCAGTGCACTACTGCCACATGCTGAGGAGTACATCCATTTCCCCAGCACAGCAGTGGAGCGCACAGCAAACATACAGGAGTTCCACAGGGTAGCACATATGCCTGGTGTGCTAGGGGCAATAGACTTCACCCACGCGGCCATACGCACACCACCTGGCCCCGAGGGGGCCGCATTCATAAATCGCAAAAGCTATGCCAGCATCAACTGCCAGGTGGTGTGCGATGCCAGGGGGCGCATCATCAATGTCTGTGCCACGCACCCTGGAGGAGCACATGATTCATTCATCTGGCACCAGTCAGCACTGTGCCACAGATTCGAGAGTGGGGACATCCCCACTGGACACCTAGTGGGTGAGTATGCAAACCACATGGACAGTCATAGGGCCTGGGGGGGCATGGGTAGTGGCCTACATGGCCTGGGGCAGGGCGATGCTGATCACAAAACTAACCTCCGCCCTCTACACACAGGTAACAGTGGATACCCACTCCATCCCTGGCTGCTCACACCCTACTGGCACCCACGACTCCATCGCAGCAATGCTACAATGAGGCACACGCCACCACACGTAATGTCATCGAGTGGGTGTTTGGGATGCTGAAGGCACGTTTCCATTGCCTGGACACCTCTGGTGGTGCCCTACAGTACAGCCCCTCAAAGGCCTGTGGGATATTCCTGGCCTGTTGCATCCTGCACAACATGGCCAACGAATGTGGGATAGCCATACAGGTCGAAGAAGGGGACAGCGATGGGGATGATGGGGACGCCGGTGACGATGGTGATGGGCAGCCCCCCCTTGGCCGACGGGACCCCTGACTGCTCTGGCTGGCACAGCTGCACTGGGACACCATCACGGAGGAGCACTTCAGCCAACCCAGGTAAGTCATGGGGCCATGCGCAACCAACAGTGGCCAAGGCACAACCCACAAACGCGCATGGACACGCACTGGGGGTGCATGCCATCAAGGGAAGTGGCAGGACACAGAGGCAAACACACAGCCAGGGATGGGTGAGGATTAACATGCCACACCGAAGGACACACACACATGCCCACACACAATGCAACAAACGTGCACAGAGGGCAGAAGGCACACCCACACAGAATGCACACCCCTAGCAACACACATGTCCACAGGCCACCACGCCCACTGCCTGTCCATGTGCATGTGTCAGATGCTGAGCACTATTGCACATTGGTATACAGCGCAATGCAGGCATCATCATGCACACACAACTGCGGACAGCAGCTGGGAGGGTGTGCAGATGGACTGTGTGTCTGCGTGCAGGGCTGGGTACCCACCCGTGCACTGCCCACTGACAAACACAATGCACACAGGGCAGCACCAGACAGTAGCTGCGCTGGGAGACAGGTCAGTCACACGACACAGTGCCACGGCTGCCATGGATGCGTGGGTGGCCCCGCTGAGACCCGCCAGCACTTGCAGGCTGACCACTGGCCTCATGGGGTGGCACCGATGGTCCCCCAAGGGTTCCACTGTGTGAATGCGACCGTGCTCACGCAGGGGTCTGCAGCACACCAAACATGCCTGTACCAGGAGTGCTCGGTATACCCACAGCTGAACCCGGTGTCGACAGGGTGGGAGTCGCACAACACTGGGAATGGGGGGTGGATAGTGCACTGCGTGGTGTCTGCGATGCATGGGCACCTGACTGTGTGCCCATTGTGGCCATGACAGCAATGAATGCCTGTGCATGCCTGTCAATGGCAGCAGTCACATCCTTCCACAAATGGTCCATCCCTGCCAGGATCAGTGCAGTGTCCCTGCTGCAACGCTCCTCTGCCCGCTCCAGAGCCACACGCAGTGCATCCACGGACATCGCAAGCTGCATCTGCTGCTGGACCGATGCTCGCAGTAGGCGGGTGTGCTCGTCCAAGAGGTCATCAGCCTCCTCGGCATCCTGTCCCTCAGGGTGTGCAAGGCCCTGATGTTCAGCACCCCTTGAGGGTGGGTGCTGCGCACCAGGACCAGGTCTGGGCATGTCCACAGGCAGTGCACAGACACCACCACTGAACCCTGTACCCCCAAGCCCAGTGGGCGACTGCTGATGCTGCCCCTCCGGCTGCCACACCCCAGGGCTCAGTGGTGCCACCGCAGTGGCCGCAACAGTCCCACTGTTCTGAACAGACACCAGTGCTTCCCCACTGGTGCTGACAGGCACAGCCTGGGACTGTGCTGACACGCAGGCCTCCACGGCGGCACCACCCACAGCCATGGGTGTGAATTGCCCTGCTGTGTGTCCATCCCATGGCAGACACGTGTCACTGCCCATGATGGTCGTGTCATCACTGGTGCCAGACTCTGCCCCGGCCACAGCCACAGCATACTGGCATCCGTGGATGCCAGCATGCTGGGACACAGGCAGGGCTTCCTCCACATCTGTCACAATGACATCAGTGTGAACAGCTAGGCAGCCCCACTGTCGCAATGATCCACATATACCTGTGGAGGTGGATGGTCCCACCTCCGACTCCATCTGACTGTCCACAGTGGACAGGCCCACCACCGCTGACCCATGCAGATGTTCAGGATCTGTAAGGGAAAGCAAAGTCGCGTTACTGCATGTGACCTACCCTGCCCCCCCATAGACAGACCATGACTTACCATGCAGTGATGGGCCACCACCCGTCTGGAAGCTACCACCCGGAACACCCTCAATGGCACTGCGCTGCATGCTTCCAGCAAGCCTGTCCTCTGCTGGGGTCAGCTGTACCACCTCCGGTTGTCACCCACCTGTTACAGCATGTGCTGCCCTGATGCAGCCACCTTCTCCTTTACCCTCCTCCTGTCTGTGCCCATCTTCTTCTTACACTCCTGCATGGAGCGCTGGTGGCTGCCATGCAGGTTCATGGCACATGCCACCTCCTCCCATGCAGCAGCACGGGCTTGAGGTGTTCCCCGCCGTCCACTGAGCAGTGGCTCCTGATCCAGGTAGGCCTTGAACTGGGCCTCGGTTTCAGCCTTTGTAAAGTTCGGCCTCCTCCTCCTCCCACCACTGTTTTCCTCCTCTCCAACAACCTGCTTGGTCATTATGTAGCCTGTAAGAATGGCAGTTGTTACCTGTGACTGTGCAGTCTCATGCATGTCCCTGAATCCACAGTCCACATTCCTAAACAGCATGCAACTCACCAATAAACTACAGTAACCGACTATGGCCACTGCAGCACATTGCCGCACTTTTATAGCGCAATCCATGCAAATGAGGCTAGGAGCAACTTTAAGTAGATGCAAATTGCAGTGCTGCACCATTGAATGGCTGATTAGATGATTTGCATATGACTGCTGAATATCGCACTGTTGTGCTTTGCGCAATTGTGTTGAATGTGCTGAGCCAATGGCACAGTCCTGTGACATGCGTAGCACACCTCACTGCGCATGCCTGGGTTGCTGACGCAGGCGTCTGCTGCACTGATGATGTGCTGTGTGTGGTAGGCAATGCAGAGCATGGCCACCATTGTGCCAGTGGCGCTATAGCGATGATCACTACATGGCACTGTGGCACTGGGCCATCATAGGCGCAATGGCCCAACTGCTCGGTAGTCCACTATGGTGCTGGCACACAGGCGGACAATCACGCTACACGCATTGTCATCTGATGGTGCTGTGTGTGGCCATGCGCCAGACACCCTTGACCCTGTGCCCGACCTTTGCCCCCAGGCGCCATGCATCAGGCATGGGTGCACCTCTATTGCGCTGTTCGGTAACAGCGCAATAGGGAATGGCAGCGCTGTACCACGCAGCATCTGCATGTGGGGAGCCACGCTGCAGAGCGCCATATTGCCTACTATAGCTGCTGGGATGGTGCACAGATGGGCAGCACAGTGGACAGCAATTGAGCTTGCCAATCTGGTGGCAATTGTGGAGCCACACCATGGGCCTCTCTTCGGGGAGGCTCCCCTTGAGAGGGACAGGACCCAGGTGTGGCAGAAGGTGGCCACTGCCCTGGAAGAGGCCACCAGACAGGGGTGGAGTGCAGAGCAGTGCAGGCACTGCCATGGTGACCTGCGGAGGAGGGAACCGGAGCTACTTACCCGACTGCGGGCACGTGCCAGGAGGGGCACAGTGCCACATCCAGGTAGGGGTTCCATCAACACACTTTAATCCTCCATATGGGTCACAGTGTTGTATGTGTCCAGCACATTGGGGAGGGACCGTGATGGGGTTGGCTATGGCGGTGTTCACATGGTGTGGGGTGGGTGGGTCTGGCTGGGTGGGAGCCACACACCTTGGGGCAGGGGGACTTTGCTTCGGGAATGTACTGATGTTCTTCTCTCCTTTTTTTCCCCACAGGCCCGGACAAACTCCGCAGATTGCGGGCAGAGCGGCGGAGGGGGAAGGACAGTGCAGCCAAGCGTGGTGCGGGCCATCACCGCCCACCTGACCAGCCCGATGAGGGTGAGTGCCATACATCCATGATTACTATTGCATGCTGTGTGACAGGGTGGGCAGCGGGGCATGACCACCATTCATCGACACCACTGCCATGCACGCAACTTGTTACAGTCAACACTGTCCAGTGGCAATGCATGTCTGGGTGTGCATCACTGGTGGTTCATGCGTGCACCAGGTGCATGGCTGTGCCACTGCCTTTGCACCACATAGCCATGTCACTAAATGGCCACGGTGGTGCTGTGCATGACTTGGCCAGTGGGTGTGTGCAGCGTTCCACATGGCTGTATGCACCTGGGTGGGCAGGTCCTGTGGACATGATCACTGTGGGTGGTCACACACCATCACAGTGGTATGTCCCATGGCCGTATGCCATGCACAGTGGGAGGGCTGTTTGGGGTTGTGCATTCACACCTATTGATTGTGCTCCCTTGTCCTAGGTACACGCCATCTCAGGGACATTCAGGATGCCTTAAGGGAGATCCTACAGCCGGCCTGCAAGTCCCTGGACATTCTGAGGAGGCTGGACATGACGGGGGGTGCTGCGGAGGCACAGAGGCCGGAGGTCATGAAGTCCTGAACGGCGATCCCGATAGGAGTCCCTCGGTCCCTGACTTCCCCTACCCCCCTGGACCCACCCTCACACCCCTCCTATCCCATCCCATTTGTCCACCCCTTCCCCCTACCCACTCCACCTTGTTTGTGTCCCCCCCAAGCTTGCATATAGTTTTTATTCTTGTACATAGCTGACTGTTATATTTTCAATACATTTGATTTTGATATGAATACTGTGGTGGTCTCTGATTTGCAGCGGGCTATAGATGCTCAGCTGCAGTGGTGTGCATGGCATCAGGGGTGGTGCAGTCATGGATATGTATTTGTGTCCATGTGGAGGTGTCTGTGGTGTGTGTGTTGTTCCCTGTGCACTGGATGACTGTGTGCAGTGGTCCATGGCGCCATGCTCTGTGTCCATGGCACACCCATTGGCCCGTCCATGGCCTGTGCAGCTGACACACATGCCTGTCTGTGACCTACACGGTCCGCTGGCATGTCAGTGGTGGCAGTCCCTGCAGGGCGGACACTGTACCCGTCACTTTGCTAGGTTTCCCCTGTCACTGGTGTGGTGCATACCTGGCTCAGGTGGCACTGTGAGCACCACAGTCATTGTCCCACCTCCATGCTGTGCCTTGTGTGTGTTGCAAGGGATGTGCCCCACTGTCTGTGGCTTGTGCTCCGGGCGACTACTGGTGGTGTACAGGTCCACAGTGCCTGCGCAGGGTGGCTGGCACTCCAGTGCTATGGTGGACTGCGGGTTGTGTGTACATGGCTTACATGGGCCCACAGTAGGGGCTTGGTTGCTCCACCACTGCATCCCTGTGTTGGTGTGCCCTTGGGTATGGGTGGGTGTCTGTCCATACCCTGTGTGACATCCGGTGTGGTGCATGCTTCCATGCACCACTGTGGGTGTCTGTGCTGGCTGTTGTGGCCAGTGGTGGGTCGGGGTGTGTCACTGGAATACTGTGCAGGGCACTGTACCACTGGTGGTGGTGTCAAGGGCACACCCTGTCCCATGTGGGGTACCTCTTGTGCCGATGCATGGTCGGTCTCTCAGCAGTACCTCGGGGGGACTGTGCATGGTGGCAACGTGTCTGCTGTTGTTGCATTGCCATGTGCTGCAACCCACTGATGGGTGCTCGTGGTGGGGCTGGCTTGCATGGTTCTGTGGTGCACATGGTTGCATTGACACAGTGGGGGGGGTGGCATGCATGGGGTTTCCTGCAGTGGTGGTCACTGCTCATGGGGGGGTGTCTGGGGGTCACAGTGCAGGGTGTGCTCTGCACTGGGGGGATGATGTTGCATGGGGTGGTCTGCCCTCCTTGTATGCCAGTCACAGCTTGCCAGTAGGTGTGATGGGGCACCATGGCCAGGCTGTGGGTTGGTTGCTGGTCTCCATGGGCCAGTGGTTATTCCAGCCCTCCCTCAGTTGTGCTGTGCTTGGGGTGTGGGGGGACAATGTTTGTTCTGCTGTGTGTTCCTGTGCCCATCTGTGGCATGGGTGGTGGGCCCCTACCTCCCTGATTGTGCAGTTACATTGCTCTGCAGCTGGGGGGGCTCCCTGGTTGTGCTATGGCACCTCTGGACTGCTCAGCTGAACATCCCTTGTTGCGCTATGGTGCATCAGATCTGCTCAGCTTCCCCTCCCTAGTTGCGCTATGGTGCAGGTGGTGTGATATTCAGTCGTTGGCTGTAGGCGTAATTTGGCCTGCTCCATTTTTGAATATCGCGTCTCTTGAGCATGGGCGCAATAGACTTGCGCTTGCTCCTGCTATTGTGCACTTTTTGGGCGCAGTTTGGATATCTGGGCTAGGATGTCTTCTACAGAGGATTATTAGCATTTCTCCCATTGATACAACATAGAGGGGACATCAATAAAAGTATTATGTTTAGTAAATAAACATATTTCCAGAGATTATATTCAAAGGCTTCTTATGCCATAACCATGAACTATTTACTAAAATTCCAGAGCAAAAAGTCCATGAGTAGAGCACTCTTGATGTGGTCACAAGGACCTATCATAAGTCCATGTTGAAACAATAACGTTTTAAAAACAAAAAACGAAGTGGAGACATCTAACAGTCTGCTCCTGCTAAAATAAGATACTGAGCATAACGTGGAGCTGTAACTTCTTAAAAATTCTATATAAACCATTCTAAGATTTGCTGAGTTCCCACTTCATAAACAGATCCAACAGTAAGTGGTTAAAAACAGCCAGGTTTAATACAGTTACCCCTAGAGAGACTCTTTCTCCCTCAGTCCCCCTCAAATTCAAAGTCCAGTTTTATTTTTTCCACTCGCTTCCCTGCTTCAGCCAGGTTGGTAAAAATAAATGCTTCGCCTGCGTATTGAATGCGCAGTTTAGCTGGATACAGGAGCACATTCATAATACCCAGTTGTCACAGGTTTGCCCTTACTGCATCAAAGACTTTATGCCTTTGACGGGTAGCAAATGAAAGGTCGGGGAAGTAGAAGATTCGAGTGCCGTCCGATAGTTGGATAATGCCCTTCTGCTTGGCGGCCTGTAGAATCTGTTCCTTGATGGCAGGACCCGCCATTACCATCACGATAGTCTGAGGTGTTCCAACCTGAAGAGGCCAGTGCCTAGGGGAAATCCGATAGGCTTGTAAGATGGCTCCTTCCCTGGAGAAACCGAGCGAAGATTGCAAAAGCGAGACCACATATTCCTATAAGTTGTGACCTTCTATATTTTCCGGTACACCCAGGATCCGTATATGGGCCAGCCTAACCCCGTTCTTGAGATTTTCTAAACTTTGGCGTAACAGACGATTCTCGCTTACCAACCCCGCCGTTGCTGTAACAGCTTTTTCCGCCATCCATTGTGCTTGTTGACTTTCCGTGGCCACCGTGTCCAACTTAGTTTCCACTGTGGTCACTCTAGTTGTAAAGGTATCCATTTTTTTGTCCAGTTCTTTAATGAAAGCTTCCAAATCCTTGACGACTTTCAGTACAGCAGTGTTCGTTGGCTCACTTTCAGCACCATGTGCTTGGCCCTGCTGCTGTGGATTTTTAGGTCTCCCCATCTTCTCCACCAATAAAGCTGGCAATTACATAAGTTTTTGCTGTTAGGCTATATTATCTAGTGGTAGGGTACTAGGGACAACAATCTGAGCTCTCTTAGGCAACCAAATATAAAATTTTGAAGGTTTTGTAATACAAAATATGAAATTGTCAGCAGGAGCTCCTGTAAAAGACGTCCTTCTCAGTCAGCTGCAAGCCACGCCCCTCTACACACTTACTTGTATGGGCTTTTTCTATCTGCCCAGTGATTCAGTTGATTTTCATTTAAATCATAAAAAGTATTATTTTTAATTATTATAGTAATCTCTAATCCTGTAATCATTGATCACTCGTTTTTCTTCTCACAACTGGCAGAAGAAACTGACAAAGAAAAAAAACAAGCGATAAGCGCAGCTGTTAGGGTTAAATGAGTGCGAGGGCATTCTATGTTGTTGCACCCTCATAGTGACATACTCAGAATAGTACAACAGCAGTTTGATGTCACTACTAGAGTATAATAAGCCACACAGCCCCCACATAAACAGCGATCGGCAAAGTTGCTGACTGGCACCCTAATGACGGGTGCACTACCGCTGGCGTGTTCCGAGGGTGGAACCCAATAAGCCTAGGAATTCATTGAATTCCATTAACAATCGTGCTCTCCCATACACTATAAATGCATAACTTTGGGGATACATAATGAAGCAGCAGCAGTTGTTAGTCGCCAAAACATTTCATCATATTCTTTTTTAGCGATAATATATTTCTGACATAATTCATACTAGGATTCATACTAGGATTGAATAGGAGTGAAAGAGCCAAAAAGACCCATAATATACTCCTATAACTAATAATAGCTATGAATTTTGCCTGAAAGAATATAATTATCCAATCGTCTTTTATATTTTGATTTAGAGTCGCTAATGATTACTTCTATTGGTAAGGAATTCCATAACTTGATTGTTCTTACAGTATAAAAGAACTTTCGTGGAAGAAGTTTAAACTTCTTTACTTGTAACTGCAGATGATGACCCCTAGTGTTATGGATAGAATCCTTAAAAAGAAAACCCAGGTTTGTTATTAAATATGGATAATTGATAATATTGTACATAAGAAGACATTCTCCCCCCAAACACCTAGTTGATAAAGACATTAGGTCCAAAGAGATTAGTCTTTGATAACATGAAACATCCCTTAGTCCGATCACCATTTTAGTGTACCTTCTCTGTACTCCTTCTATAAGCATAATGTCCTTTTTTCTATAAGGACACCATAATTGAGAGGAATAATCTAAATGTGGGAGGACATAAGCTCTGTACAATGGCATCAGAACCTTGGCATCTCTTGATACAATATTGCTTTTTAATGGACCATATTACTCAGTTCGCCTTGAGGATAATATCATTTAAATGAGAAGTTGGAAGAAAATCTTCAGAGATAACCACACCCAAATCTTTTTCAATTGAAGAGCTTGTCAGCCTTGAATGATCTAAAATGTATGTATGCCTAGGATTAGATACCCCAAAATGCACTACTCTACATTTAGAGTGCTTTAATTTCATCCCCCATGTAGTAGTCCATTTTGACAATTTGTCCAAATCACTTTGAATAGCAATAATTTGAGAAATATTTCCAACTGGACCCCCAATCTTGATATCATCTGCATATTTTACTGAGTTGGTACAATTTTGTTGTGTAACATCAACAATAAAGTATTGGAACAAGCAAGGACCCAGGACGGACCCCTGGGGAACTCCACTAGTGACTAGCCCCGTGCTAGAAAGTTGTCCATTTACAAGTACACGTTGCGAATGATTACACAACCAGTTTGCTATCCATGCTATCAATTTTGGATTAATGTTTGAAAAAGTAAGCTTTTGTATAAGTGCCCAATGAGGTAGCTAATCGAAGGCCTTGCTGAAGTCTATATAGGCAACATCATAAGGATGTCTATTGTCAAGCTGATGACTCAGGTCTTCATAAAAACACAATAAGTTTGTTAAGCAGCTCCTTCCATTTTTGAATCCGTGTTGTTTGGTATCAGTATTTACACAAGATGTAGTTATTAAATCCTTAATAATACTTTCCAGAATTTTACCCATAGATGTAGTAAGGCTTATTGGCCTATAATTTTCCCAAATGCTTTTAGGGCCTTTTTTATGTATAGGAATTACAAACGCAGTTTTCCAAATAGCAGGCACATAATTATGGTTAAGACAATGCTCAAAAAACAATTTTAAAGGGGTAGTTAAACAATCTGCTAACAAATACAGAAGATGACCAGGAATGTCGTCCGGAGATGCTCTAATTTTCCCCTTTAGACTAATCAGTTTAGCATGAATGTCAGATTCTGATCATGAAATGAGAGTACCATTAGACTGTGTAGTAGGGCTCTTATGTAAGTTTTCCTGAAGTACATTACAAAATTGACTATTAAAGTGATTTGCCATTTCCTGTGGATCGCAAATCAACTTGTCATTAACTATAAGGGGGCCGATGTTGCAATTTGTTTTATTCATAGAATTAATATAAGAGAAGAAAGACTTGCTATTATCCTTACTGGCATTACAGGCCAAATTCATTTCAGACCTTCTTTTAGCTATTCTTATGCTATATTTACGTCTTTTGAATATGTAGAAAAGAATTACGGTTAGAGGAGGATTGATTCTTTAAATACCTTACATAGCTTTTATTCTTTTTTCTTAGTAATTTATCAATTTCCCTGGACAACCATTTAAGTTTAGATTATTTTGAGGGATTTTTGTTTCTGGAGGGAACGTGTTTATTCCTTAAGTCAATTATCTTAGTTACTAGTAAATTGTAATACTCCTCTATGCTAACATCGTTATACATGGTCGATGACTCAATAGTTTTCAAATGATTTATTATATTGCTAATTTCTGCCTTGTTGTATAAATAGACTTTAGTAGAACAAGAAGAGACAGGAATATATGGCAACGAAAAAATAATAGAACTATGGTCGCTATTCCCAATAGGTGGTGAATTTATAAAATTACTTATTAGTAAAGATGTTCTAAAGAAAACAAGGTCTAATAGATTAGAAACTACAGAATGGGTGGTGGACAAGTGGAACACCCTGCCTGAGGAAGTGGTGGGGGCTGAAACAATCACGGGATTTAAGAATGCATGGGATAGACATAAAGGAATTCTGGAGCTGAGGGGTAAGGGGCAACAGAGTTCTAGGAAAACATAAACTGAAGTTACAAACTGAAATGGGCAGACTAGGTGGGCCATAGGCTCTTATCTTCCAACACTGTCTATGTATCTATGTAACCTCTAGTGGGTGATCTAACCCCTTGTGCAAGATCACACTGTTCACACATATAACAACATGAAGTCTTGCTGTATTCTGACTATCTGCAGTTAGCTCCAGCCTTTAAACTGCCCCAGAGAACAAAGGGTTAACTTTCTATGCAGTGCATAGAATGCTGAGCTCGAGCTCAGTTGAGGTCTCTGTCTGCAGCCCTTTGAAACCCAACCGTCAGATTCTATACTCCGCCTTACTAAACAGTCGCTCCGGAGATTTCTCCTTCAGCTTGGTTCAAAAGTCGGTAAAGTGTCGGTTAAAGTTGTCGGTTTTAAGCCGAAATTGTTCCGCATAGTCGGTTCACTTTCTGTCTGCGGTACCGTGAGTACTAGATAGGTTTTGTCTGAATTCTGTGTGGAAATTGTAAACTTGTTTGATCGGTTTGGCTGAACCGATCACTTTGAGTGAATTTTGATATTTTAATTTTAGAGTGTGGTTACTGGTCCTTATCGGTTCTAAAAAAAAAAACGTGTTTTGAACGTTTTTTTACGATACCCGTGACATGGTTAGGAACCGATAAGGGAGTCTTGCCTGGCAGTTACCATAAAAAGGGTAAGTTTGGTTAGGTTGGTCATGTCTGAGAAACCGAAGAAGAAAACTGGGCCCACTGGGTTTCAACACTGCAGTGAGTGTGGGGAGGTCTTTGCTAAGGCTGAACCCCACACCACCTGTGTTTATTGTCTGGGGTTTGAACACCTCGATACAGACTGCCACATTTGAAAAAAGTTTCCTAAATCTACCCTTGAGAAGAGATTAGGTAGACTTAGGGAAAAGGAGGCCGAGAAGTCCGCTGACCCGGATAGCCAGCCCAGTTTGGTTCTGACCGAACCAGAAGGAGTGCCCTCTGACCAGGGCAATACTTCTTTGGGCAAGAGGAGAGCTGATCCTGAGGGGTCAGTTCCTATAAAAAAGAAACGCAAAGAGAAATCGACCGGTTCAGATCCAGAGGTTCATGTTCCGACCGCCGAGGAAATAGCCAGAGCGATTCGGATTGTGGAATCACTTCGCCCGGTTCCGACCGATCCGGCACCATTTGGCAGGGGTTCAGTTCGGTCGGTTCCCCCAGATCAAGATTATACCCCTGAAGATTTTTATGAACCGGAGTTTGAGGAGGAAGGGGAGTTCGAAGATGATGGTGATGATGGTGAAAGTCTGGATGTGCCTGTGAAATTGGACATCTCCCCAGACAGACCTTCTGGTGTTTCCCCTCCTAGGCTTTCTGAGTCCCCTTCCCACTATCTTTTTTACAGAAAGGTGGCCAAAACCCTCCAGCTTCCTATGGAGGAGGCAGTGGAGGATCAAGAGGAGCCTGATTATGTGGAAATGATGGACATCCCAGAGTCCAGGAGACTACCTATTCCCCTTCACAAATCCTTTGGGAAGCAGACACAAAAAATCCTAGTGTCTCCCAATTCTGTACCTCCTGTTGACAGAAGGATAAACTAGAGGTACACACTATCAGGCTCAGATACGGAGTTTTTATACCAACAATGCAGCCATGCTGGGGTAGTGCAGGCTGCTGCCTGTGACAAGGCAAATATTCCCTTGGTTTCACACCCCCCAGACAAAGACTCCAGGAAGATTGATGCCATGGCAAAAAAGCAGTACATGGCATCTTCCTTGGGACTCAGGAAGGCAAACTATGTGGCCTATACAGCCAGGTACCAGAAGTCCAGGTGGGACACTGTACTGGCACTGACTAAACAGGCCTCCCCCCAGCTGGCCAAGGAGCTGGAGGAGGTGGCTGCTGATGGGATAGAGGTATCAAAGGTGCAATTTTATGCTGCTGTGGACTCCAATGATGTGTCATCAAGAGTCATGGCTCCCCTACACAGAGGGTCTCGAGGGCAGGGGACTGCTGCCCTCCCCCTGATACCCCCACGAGGTCGCGAGGGCCATTCTGTGTGAGCCCTCCCCAAGGACACACTGGAACCTCCCCGAGAGCTGAATCAGGTACAAGGAGGCAAATGAGCCGCTTGACGACAGGACCGGATTCTTTTGTTTAACTTTGGCGCCAAACCCAAATTTTGAACTTGCGGCTGAGCTACACAGTGCATCGCGCTACTGTGCTGCTGTGATTCTGCTTAAAGGCTTTTTACTTGGTGTAGCTCTACAGACTGTTTTTATTCTGGCTAAGAAACTGCTCCGCTGCATATTACTAGTAGTGCAACAATCATTTACTTTAAGAGGCTGTTAACTAGGGCACTGTCTGGTTTCTGTATTTATTTAATTCTCCCGTTGTAACCTTAAGGGGCTAGGCGTTTTGTTTCTGTAGCAGGTATTGCATGCAACTGTGGAACAGGAGCTCAGGACTTTTAAGAAGAAATCGGGGGATATTTTAAACAAAAAAGCTAATTTTAATCTAGAAGGTACATCGCAATTGCAGCTGTTAGCTATACCACTGTTGCGTCTGACCTAGCAAGTCTGGATATGAAACAGCAGCACAGAAAAAAGTAATCAGGGGTAATGTTTAACAAAAAAGAAGGATATCTAACTAGTAGGGATACTTTACAAGTACAGCTGAAATATAATCTGTTGCGACTGAACTGGCTAACAACTCCGCCCTCCAGCTGGGCTATATACTGTAGTTAATCCTTCTCTGTCTTACACAGAGGGTCACGAGGGTAGGGGACTGCTGCCCTCCAACTTATACCCCCACAGGGTCACGAGGGCCATTCTGTGTGAGCCCCCAAGGACACACTGAACCCCCCGAGAGCTGAATCAGGTACGAGGAGGCGAGTGAGCCGCTTGGCGACAGGACCAGATTCTTTTGTTTAACTTTGGCACCAAACCCACATTTTGAACTTGTGACTGAGCTACACAGTGCATCATGCTACTGTGCTGCTGTGATTCTAGCCCCGCCGGCACTGTGCGCCGCTCCCCACTGCCCTCACCACCACCCTTGGTCGGCACTCAGCTATATAGGTAGCTGAGAGGTCAGGTGATATGCCATCAGACCACTTTCAGATCTGCAGGTTATCAGATCCCTCCAGTAGAGGCTGCTACATCAAATTTCCAACTTGCTACTGCAAGCTTCAATCTACAAACATGATCCTATACCTCATTACAATGATAACCATTGCTATGCCTCTTGCATCTCTACCCCATCTAACCAGCCCCAGAATGACCCTAACCTCCTCCACTTTTGCTCGATCTCTCCTCTCCCTCACCCCTATCAACCCCTGCTGTGTGCCAGTTTCACATGCCCACTCAAATATGGCCTATAAGCTCCTCTGTCATCCTCCCCTCTTTCCCCCTGTGCCTATCTGCCCTACGTAACCTAGTGACATCGATCTCCCGCCATACCTCACAAATCTCCTGTCCCAAGCTTAAGTCCAGAAACAAATGGCACACCGCCATACATTACTTCACCCTGCTGCTTCTCTTTGCGGGTGATGTTGAAACCAACTCTGGCCCACCGTCCAACCCCACCCCCCAAACCCTACCAAAGGGACTTAGCCTAATTCATCTAAACATCCACAGCCTACTGAATAAAGTTCCGGAGCTGCAAATCACTGCCCAAACCCTCCGACCTGACATTTGTATTATATCCGAAACATGGCTGAAACCTCACCATGATGACTCAGAAATAGCCATCCCTGGCTACACAGTAATTAGGCAGGACTGACACGGCAAAAAGAAAGGCGGCGGAATAGCCATGTACATATTAAACAGTTTCTACTTCACCCCTGTCCAGCTCCCTGGACATACTCCCCAAATAGAAACTAAGATGATTAAACTAGTCCTGCCGCACACCTCCCAGGTATACGTGGCAGGGATATATTGCGCCCCTGCTACCCCTGCGCCTATCATCATAGACCACCTAGCTACTCTTAAAGCTATGGCTGTAGCCGGTGCACTCGACATCCTCGGATACTTAAACTACAACTGGCTGGCAAAAGACTGCTCCAAACTACGTAGCAAGATTCAATCCCTAAACCTCTCCCAGCAAATAGAGCAACCCACCCGTTTAAACCCAAAAACACAAAACCACTCCTTCCTGGACTGGGCTCTCACAACACACCCTCACAGGATAATTAAAGCTGGCCTCCTACCTGATTCCCTGAGTGATCACCATATGGTTTATATGATCAGAAAGGTGCACAGACCTACAAACCACCACCCCCAAGGACAATCCTTACACGAGCATACAATCCCTCTGCCTCCGCTCCCTACTAAATGACCTCGCCCTCGTCGACTGGTCATTCATTCAACTGGCGCCCTCTATCGACCATGCTTTCCACATGTTCAAAAACCAAGTTCTTGCTGTATGGGACTACCACGCCCCCAAAGAAACAAAAGGGTCAGGGAAACCCATCTCCTCTGGGTATCTGCCAACATCATCTGCAGATGTCATGCTAGGGACCAGGCCTGGAAAAAACACAGGCAAACAGGCTTCCTGAATCCCTGCAGCATTACCGAACCCTCCGCAATAACTGCACAAAAGCCATAAGGCAGGCAAAAAAGAACTACTTCCAGGCGGCTTTCTCCTCTAACCTTAGCCACCCTTCCAAATTCTGGAAATCCATTAAAACCCTGTTCACTCCCTGTCCAGCCGCCCACCCCTACCCTAAACATACAGGGCAACAATGCATCATTCCCCAGTGAAGTTGATTCAGCTTTCAAAGCCTTTTTTACCAACTGTGCTACATCTCTCCTAAAAAGCCAACAATTCATCACACCCACACCCAGCCCTTTTGTGATACCCCAGCATACCCCCCCACGCCACCATGTTCTCTTTCCGTCCAGTCCCCACAGCAGAAGTTCTAGACTCCCTACGTTCCCTAGACCCCAACAAAGGCAAGTGCCCTTTAGGACTGGACGCCAAACTCCTATACTTATCAGTCCCTGTCATTGCCGCCCCCCCTAGCTAACCTCTTGAACCTCTCTTTCACCACAGCACAAATTCCAGCAGCTTGGAAGGCGCAGTAGCCATCCCGCTACCAAAGGCTGGTGATCCATCTGTGCCTGGAAAATACTGCCCTACCTATCTCCCTTCTACCAGTTCTGGCCAAGCTACAGGAACACCTAGCCCTCTCCCAACTCACACAGTTCCTAAAATCTACCTCCTTCTTCGCCCCTTATCAGTCAAGATTTTGTAAATCTCACTCCACCATCACAGCGCTACTAAGACTCACAAACGATATTTTCTCAGGTATGGACAAGGGGCATATCACCTCGGCCATATTCATAGACCTGGCCAAAGCATTTGATACCGTATCCCACCCTAAGCTAATCACAAAACTGCACAACGCAGGCCTTTCTTATCTAGCCACCAGCTGGTTCCAAGCCTACCTGACAGGTAGAAAATAGGCAGTAAAAATTGGCCCACATGTATCCACCTCGCTCCCAGACACCATGGGGGTTCCCCAGGGCTCTGTCCTGGGCCCCCTACTCTTTTCCATATTTTTAAATGCTTTACCACTGGCCTGCTCCAACTCAGCTATACAAATGTACGCAGACAATACCGTACTATACGCCTCCGGCCCCTCCATCGGGGTCACAAACTCAGCCCTTCAACAGGATTTTGATGCCGTTCAATCATGGCTCAAGTCCAACCAACTTGTCCTTAACACAAAGAAAACTGTCTCCCTAACCTTCGGCACACAGCCTAGACTCTTCCGTCTAGCTGCTCCCCCCGCTTTCCATACTCTAGATGGGTCCACCCTGGAATTCTGCACCTCCTTTAGGTACCTGTGTGTATGGCTCGATCGTCACCTAGACTTCTCTGTCCACATTGACTCTCTACAGAAAAAAATACACCCCAAACTAGGCGCAATATACCACAATAAAGGCTGCCTACCAACCACGGTCAGGAAAGAATTAGTGCACAAAATGATTCTCCCCTATATTTGACTATGGCGACGTGGTCTACAGCGCAGCCTACTCATCCACCCTGGCCAGCTCAGAGTACCTCTTTCATTCTTTCTGTTGGTTCATCCTGGAATGTCCCCCCCACCACACCACCCATCATTGCGCCTTAGCTCTTCCTTCGCTGGAGTCTCGACATCAACTACATTGCGCTAATCTCATAGCTAAATACTGGACCAATTCCCTCCCCCCATCTCAGCTCCGTCCTGTCAACACAACCCCCCCGGCTTACTTCCTCAGAGGCTCAGACTCAAAGCTACTCCAAGTCCCTTTCATGCACACATCGAAGGGCCAATCTGCCTTCAAATATCGTCTGCCCAAACTCTGGAACGAACTCCCGGTAGATATTAGGCTCTCCCCCACCCCAAGGCTCCTTAAACCGCTCCTAAATCCCCCATTTCTAAGACATATGCAACTGCAACCTACAACCCAGACCTGCTACCAAGAGGCATCTAAACGTGCCTTAAATTGTATAAATGCCCAGAAACCTACTGAATTTACTGTATATCTACTGCCTCTGCCTGTTCTTTTACCCTGCAGTCATAGGTCTAACTATGGCATAGCAAACTCTGCACTCTGTGGTCTTAGGACTGAACTTTGTATGTCACTAAATAATGCATAGTCCAGCCTGTACCTATTCTGGACCTGTTGTAATCACCCTGTATGTATCCACTCTGAACCTGTTGTCGTACATTGTATTGTATTTGAACCTGTTGGATTCTATGTAAACCCCCGGTCAGGTCGCATCTGGAAACGAGCGGTCCCCACTCAGTATGCTTATCTGGTAAATCTCTTTAATAAATAAATAAATCTGTGTCTCTTTGGAGGATGGCTTGGCTCAGATGTACTAGCCTCTCACAGGACACCCAGGCTAAGGCCATGGATTTTCCTGTGGTAGGTAATTCTCTGTTTGGGGAGCAGACAGAGAATTACATGAAGAAAATGGATGAGTACAGGACAACTTATAGGAGTGCTCAGGCCACGGAGAGGCAGGCAACTCCTCAAAGGCAGCAATCTAGGGGCAGGGGCAGGCCTTTTCATAGGCCTTTTTACCAAGCACAGGCCTCTTCTTCCTTTTCACAGAGGGGGTTCTTCAGAGGGAGAGGCAGAAGAGGGATGAGCAGGGCTGCATCCACTCCTCAGCCTAAGGCTCCTGCAAAGCAGACACCCTGATGGGTCTGCCTGGGTTGACTCTCCTATTCCTGTAGGGGGCAGGCTGGCTTACTATGTCCAGGACTGGATGTCTATTACCTCAGACAGGTGGGTCCTGGAAGTAGTAAGCCAGGGACTGGTTCTCAGCTTCAAAAAAATTTCTGAATATGAGAGCCAGATCTTTACCACCTGCAGATCTCTCCGAAACCCTTGCCCTAGAGGCAGAGGTTTCATCTCTTCTGGCCTTAAGGGCCATAGAGAGAGTTTCTACCCTACACTGAGGCAAAGGTCTGTACTCCAGGTACTTCCTTACTCCAAAAAAGACAGGGGAGTGGTGACCCATCCTAGATCTAAGATACCTGAACAAACATCTTTTAAAACCAAAGTTCAAGATGGTGACTCTGGGAATAATTCTTCCCTCTCTAAGGCCAGGGGACTGGCTAGCCTCCCTGGGCCTCAAAGATGCCTACTTTCACATTCCCATCAGGTGCTCCCACAGAAAGTACCTCGGGTACAAGTTGCCCTCAGGCCATTATCAGTTCAAAGCATTGCCCTTTGGTCTAACATCTGCCCCAAGGGTTTTCACAAAGTGCCTGGCAGTAGTTGTTGCCTTTTTAAGAAGGCAAAAGAGTTCCATTTTTCCATATCTGGATGAATGGCTCATAGTGGGTCAGTCTCCAGACCAAGTCAAGTCAGACTTGCAAGTGACCCAGCAAGTGCTCACTTCTCTAGGATTTCTTCTCAACCATCCCAAGTCAGTTCTTGAACTGGTGCAGCTTCTTACCGTCATGGGGCAGAGCTGGATACTGTCAAAGCAAGAGCCTTTCTGCCCCTGGAAAGGGCAAGAGTTCTCATAGAACTAGTTTCTTCCTTCAGCCTTCGGGTATCCCAACCAGCAAGGCATTTCTTTCAGCTCTTGGGTCCACATGGTAGCTTCTACAGCAGTGGTCCAAGGGGCAAGGTTCCAGATGAGGGACATTCAGTTCCATCTGAGGGCCTTTTGGTCCCAAAGGAAAGATCCTCTTACCAAACTGATTCCAGTGACTCGGACTCTGATCCAAGCTCTTCAATGGTGGCAGGATCAGGGCCATTTAAGGCAAGGGCTCCCATTTGTCACTCAGTCTCATTCAGTGGTCCTTACCATGGATGCTTCCCTTCTGGGGTGGGGAGCCCAACTGGGGGCCCTCACTGCCTAAGGACTGTGGTCCCCTCAGGAATCCCTTCTCCATATCAATCTCCTGGAACTCAGGGCAGTTTTTCTGAACCTGCAAGCTTTCTCTCAGTCAGTGCAGAACAAGGTGGTTCAGGTCAGAACAGACAATACCACCACCATGTGGTACATCAACAAGCAGGGAGGCACTTGGTCCATGGCCTTGTGCACAAAAGCCATGAAATTGTGGTCCTTGGCTTATTCCCTACAGACCTCTCTGATAGCAGTCCACCTCCCCGGGAAGGACAATGTGCTAGCAGATGCACTGAGCAGGATTTTCCAGGGCCATCACGAATGGTCCCTGGACCCTTTAGTGTTGAGTAATATTTTTCACGGTGGGGCACTCCAGAGATAGATCTCTTTGCAGCCCCAGTCAATCACCAACTTCCTCTCTTGTGTTGCAGACCCCCAGTCTTGGGCTCAGTCCCTCTGGATGCTCTGATTCTGAACTGGGAAGGGAAATTTCTGTATGCCTTCCCTCCTTTTCCTCTTCTGTTTAAAGTTCTAGTCAAGATAAGGTCACAACCTTGCAAAGTGATTCTGATTGCTCCAGACTGGGCCAGACAGCCTTGGTACCCCCTGTTGCTGTCTCTAGCAGTCCATCTTCCCCTGTCTCTTCCCAGGAATTACAACCTGTTAACCTCCTCTCAGGGGAGGATCTGGTACCCCAATCTTCGGTATCTCAACCTCAAGGCATGGCTCCTGAAGAGTTAGAGTATGCAGATTTGCATCTGTCTCAAGGGGTTCTGGATATTCTCAAAGCCTCTTGAAAGCCCGCCACCAGAAAGACCTATAATTCCAAATAGAAGAGAGTCAGCATTTGGTGTTCCAAGAAGCATATCTCTCCAGACACTGCTGAATTGTCTACAGTTCTGGATTATATGGTCCATCTGAATGGCCTAGGCCTCAGACCAGCTACTCTCAAGGTACACTTGTCAGCTGTTTCTGCTTTTCTGTCAGTGGGGAAGTCTTCCTCACTATCATCTTATCCTGTGTTTTGTAAATTTTTCAAGGGATTGCTTCATACCAATCCCCTCTCTAGGGATCCTGTCCCTGCCTGGGACTTAAATGTTTGCATTGCTCAACTTATGCAACCTCCTTTTGAGCCTATGTCCTCAGCAGAGCTAAAGCACTTGACTTGGAAAACTGTGTTTTTGGTAGCCATTACCTCTGCCAGACGTATCAGTGAATTGCAAGCCCTGTCAGTGGAACCTGATTTTATATCCTTTCATCGGGATAAAGTGGTCCTTAGAACCAATAGAAGGTTCTTGCCCAAAGTGGTTTCAGACTTCCACTTGAATCAGTCTGTGTCTCTTCCTGTCTTCTTCACTGATCATTCTTCCTCAGGAAAGAGCAGGCTACACAGTTTAGATGTTAAAAGAGTTCTTAGCTACTACATAGAGCGTACCAAGGGTCACAGGTTTGAGTCCCTCCAGCTGTTCCTCACTTATGGAGAAGTGGGAAAGGGCAAACCTGCCACCAAGAGAACTATTGCCAGGTGGATTGTGTCTTGTATACAATTCCGCTATGAGAAACTGGGAAAGATTCCACCCTCAGGCCTGAGGGCTCACTCTACAAGAGGTACAGCTGCTTCCCTGGCTGCTGCCAGGGATATTCCTCTCTTAGAAATTTGTCAAGCAGCCACCTGGAAAACAGTCCATACCTTTACCAAGCATTACTCTCTGGATATTCTGGCTAGGAGTGATGCTCGGTTTGGCACAGCAGTACTTCAGAGCCTATTCCCAAAGTAGGTTTTCTCCCTCCTCTATGGAAGTACTGCTTGGTAGTCTGCAAATAGTCAGAATACAGCAAGACTTCATGTTGTCTGAAGAAAAAATTACTCACCTTAGTAATTGTGTTTCTTCTAATGGAGTCTTGCTGTATTCTGACCTCCCTTCCTGCCTCCCCTCTCAGAGCCTGTTTTTTTGGGAAGTGGGTGGGCAGGTGCAGTGTCGCACCCCAGAGGTGCTTCTTCACACCCTTCCCCCTTTTGGTTTGGGTGTTTTTGTTATATTGTTACCCTTTTTTGGATTGGTTTTTGGTTTTGGGTTTCCTGACTTGAGTCTTCCTTGGGAATCCAAAACTCTTGTTGCCAGTTGACTAGTAAAAATTTTACAATTTCCACGTAGGGTAGTTAGTGAGTTTTTGCTTGTAAGAATCTGACGGTTGGGTTTCAAAGGACTGCAGACAGAGACCTCAACCGAGCTCAAGCTCAGCATTCTATGCACTGCATAGAAAGTTAACCCTTTGTTCTCCGGGGCAGTTTAAAGGCTGGAGCTAACTGCAGATAGTCAGAATACAGCAAGACTCCATTAGAAGAAACACAATTACTAAGGTGAGTAATTTTTTTCATCCATTCCCATGAGGTGTTGCACAGATGAGGAACAAAGATACCTTAGGGAAGCAGGCCATATCCCAATAAAAGAGAGGCACCACTAGAGGAGGAAGTGGTGTGGCAGCAAGGATCCTTAGGAAAGTACAGTTTAAGTACAGCTCGTTGGGGTAGCAAAGTGTCACCTACTGCCCCACCGAACAGGCAAAGCACTCTCTTTATAAAATTGTGGTAAAAACCTTAGTGAACAGGATGGTGGGTTCTGTAACCAGTGCCATCATTTTTTTTATTTTCCAATTTTTGGCCAGGAAAGGCACACTAAGCCAAGGCTTGTTTCAAGAGACATCCTGGGAGTACAGGGAAGTTAAGCGAATTGCCCAGAGTTACACAGTATACAAGTGGTGGCTGTGAAATTCAAACCCAGGTCTCCAGGTTTGCAGCTCAGTGCCCTTAACCACTACACTGTACTGCTTATATTCAGTCAATAGTGGTCAATCCAGCTTCATGGAGGGCCACATTATATAGAGATTTGAAACACACAATGCATCACTGACCAGATTAAAAAAAAGTGGGTCAGTTATTACTTTGTCACTCGATGCCAACAAAGCTTTCGACCTGGTTAATTAGGACTATATGTTTTATTGTTTATAACTTTGGGGATGGTGTTGGGACATAGTTGAAGTTATTAAATAGTTATACTCTGCACCCGTAGCACTTTTGGGAGGTTAATTCTCAAATCTCAAGAGGTCTGCAACCCTACTGCAGCTTCTTCTCACTACACTGGCACTTCTAAGCATTGTCCTCCATGCTGACTAGCACACAAATAGCACCTCTTCTTCCTAATCAGTAAAATGACTTTTTACTCACTGTTCACCTCATACAGTTGCACAGTCCATCACAGCTCAGCTTGAGGCCTCTGGAACAGCATTCCTTCCTTCCCAAGATCTCCAACAGATCTGACCACAGTCAGTATAGCTCCTGTCCTTCTCTCTGAGAATGCCTAGCTCCCATTGGTCCTGAGGGCTATCAGTAAGACTAGACAGACCTGGAGGCTTGATTCCCAACAGTTAACTAGCTGGGGAAAAGGCACCTGAATTATTATGGGTCCTCCAACAGCCCATAAGCCACTGCAGCTCCCTTTACCAATGCTGCAACATGACTGGCAGCAGGAACAGATCAGAGGGCAACAAGATGATGGCGGCCATTGCTGGTGAAGGACATTGGCCCCACAGCATTCCCAGATTAATTTGACATCTTCCTGTAACTCCAGGGCAATTTTCCTGTAGATCTCATTATTGCCTATTGAAAGTGAATTGCTATATTTTCCCATATAATCAGCGCAAGTCTATGGGACCAGTTTCCCTGTCGATGGTTTAATTTCTCAGTAAACTATCAGGATACCTATAGCTCTGGGAGCCCTAGCCCACTGTTTATTTAACACAGGGCTTCTGCCTTGAAATGGTTTGATGAGCTCCCTCTGGGTCCCTGTATGGGTCACGCTAAAATCTGGTGTTAGGTCTGGGTATTGGTTGAGTAATCCAAGTCCCATGGCAAGCAATGCTCCTCAATCCACTGGCTGCAGGCAGCTGCCTTTAATGGGCAGCAGGAGCCATGTTTGTGGAGAAAAGGAATGAGGCTTCCCTCGCTCTGCAGTGGTGCTCCACTCCTGCATGCACAGAGTTCCAGTCTTTGGGGCCAGAGGGCAGAAACAGAAATGCATAAGTTTAGCTGGTCTCCATGGAGCTGAAGGTAAGCCCCAACTCTGTGTGTGTGTGTGTGTGTGTGTTTGGGGAGTTACACTTGCATTACTTAGTTCAGCAGAGATTATGTTTTTGGAGCAAGTGAGGATAGTAAACAGTCCTTTTAATATTTCTTACAAAAAATACATTAAAAAGAAAAATATATCAGGAATATAGTTGATTGGTATAACATAGTTGGTCCTCTTAAATGTATGTATATAACATTTTCCTTTCATGTTTTTTTATTCATAAATGGCCATACACTTGCCAGAACTAAAATTTAGGGTTCAAGCAGGGTTTGGGATGTCCGGTCTTGTATATTTTGCAGAAGAACTGATTTGTTTGTATATATGATACATTTGTAGCATTTTGTTACTTAATTAAGAAAAAAAAGTCCCCTACTCTTACAAGAAATTCCGTTGGATCATTACCTTCCACTTGGACAGATACCAGAGATGGGCAGAAGGGGTCTTAGTTTTAATGTCTTATCTGAAGAAGAGCACCTCAACAAACATTATGTTTTAAAGAGCCACCGACGCCTTCAGGAGAACATTAAATAACATAATATTTGGATACAAAGCAACTTATATTTCTCATGAGCTCTGTATTTCTGTATTTCTTCTTTCCATTATTTATTACTGAGGTTTTATGCATAAAAACACCATCTTTCTTCTTTGATGGTTCATCATCTCTTATTGCATATTCCCAACCTGATGCCATAATACTCTGCTTGTGACATCACAGTTATTCCCATGGCAACCAACTGTGACATCACAACAAAGCATCATGATTTCAGGTAGAGAGTATGCTGAAGGGGCAGATGAATGCTAAGGGATAAATATTCTGTTTTTGTGGGTACTTCCGCAGTAATAAATATGAGGGAGAAATCTGCACTTCCAGTAGTTAAAATTACAATTTCCTCTGTTTGGAGGGAATTTGCATGGAAGTGCAGATACAGAGATTTTCGATCCCCAGCAGTTCTCATTAAATATTTGCACCATCATATGGGGTTTGTTGGAGGGGATGTAGATGCCAGGTGGCAGATTTAGGGCATATCTTTTGGCTATCTCCATTGCTCTCCTTTCTGGTGCACATAGCAGGAAGAATGGATGGAATATCTAGGGGACATAGTTGAATTATCGGCAGAGATGGTGATATTAATGATCCTCCCCAACACTGCCTAGCTTGGCACAAAACATTATTGTCTCTATATATTCTGGCAGCTAAGAAAGCCATTACTCGAAGATGGATGTCCCTCACTATCCCTTCAATATCCAATTGGAGGACGATTGTAATGGATATATATCAGCTGGAAAAATTAACAGCTGGCCTCCATGACAAATTAGACATTTTTAATACAAAATGGCAAAGATGGGTATGGTATATGGCTCAGACAGATGCCGACTTTGCCCCCTGAAAAGCCTTAATGGCAAAGCCCAGGGATCTTTTGCTCTGGGTGGAGAGGGTGAGATGTGTGTGGGGGGGGGAGGGGACTAACTCTGTCCTCTGATATATTTCTTCCTGCATAGTGCAGGGGGTGCTGCTCCCACTGGGAAAGGGTGGGATACAGAGGGGTTTTTTTTTTTACCCCTTTTCTAGATAAACCTTATTTTGAGTAATTGAGTTCTGTGAACATGTCAAAAATATGTTTATAGATTTATTTCACAAATGGAGACATTGTTGAAAACATGGTAACTGTTTCTGTGGCTCGTATAATGTACAACATGTATGAAAACCAAGCTGTAGTATTGTTCTTGCAGTGAATGTCCTGCAGTGCTTTGCTGATTAAAAATTATATTTAAAAAAATCTCTATGGTATAATCTTCTTAAGCTATGCCACTGCATCCATTGTAACTTCCAATGTCTCTATTGTTTTAACTGTTGAACAAATGTCACTTTACCTATTGTAACTTACAAATTGTTATTGTATGTCGGCTCCATCATTATACGTAGACTCAGTTTACCTGTAATTAATTCTGGGTTGCCCCTGAAAAAGGTACTCTTGTGGTCTCAGTGGGCCCACCAATAATCAAAATTAAATAACTAAATAAATTCAGAGGGACACGCATGCAGTGAAGCTGACATCATTTGAAAGCCCATGAAAAATTCTTTCAAACAAGGTATTGAGCTCACCTGTAGCTGGAAGTACTTCAGAGATGTAGATGCCTGAGTCTGTTCAACATTAATACTACACTGCAGCCATTTTTAGAACATTGTGATGTCATCAAGGAGCAAGCTGTACTTGATTCAGAGTAGTTCGGCACAGTTTGTCCCTCAATGACATCACAATGCTCTAAATGCGGTTGCCTTGTAGTATTAATGTCAGACAAACTCAGTCATCTTTATCTCTGGAGAGCTTCCAGCTACAGGTGAGCTCAATGCCTCATTTGAAAGAGCTTGTTACAGACTTTCAAACTATGATGGCCACTGGGAGGAATGTTTCCATTTAAATGTATAGAAACATAGAATGTGACCATCACATATAATGCTTGATGTGAAACCCCAGGACCTGATATTTTTTTCTACCAAATGTGTGATTCGGGGTCTTCCTGAACCACTTCATCACCTATGCATAACGTCAACTTGGGGGGGAGGACCATTTGAGACACTATGATGGTTAGATTGTGCTGGAAGGCAAACTGTTTTCTCTCTGTGCAGCAGACACATAGCCCTATAGTTCTCACCATGCATTCTGGCTCTGTCATGGCTGCTCTTGTGCAACTTCGAAACATCCTGTGATAATTTCCTACACCGTCACTCTCATTCACAAAACATAATGCAATACAGAGAGGCGAGAGAGTCCCTAAATGCTCCTGTCATGTATAAGTGTTCCAGATGGCCCTTTACCCAAACAGGATGAAGAAATTTGAGAATTTGCTAACAGGAACCATTTACGATCAACCCTCCCATGGCTTAAAGCAGCAGTGTCACGGACTTGGGAACAGAATCTGACCCTGCCTTTGAAGATTCCCAATGTCTTCCAGTTTCATTCTCTTGTGTCATTTCCCCGTGTTACCAGAAGTATTTTTAAAAAATGTTTTAAGGAGGCACTGTCATTCTCCTTAGGCCTCAACATGTCCCAAGACTGAAAAACACGTTTTATGATTGATCATATTCTGTAGAGACTACTCATGTAAATGGTAGTTTGATTCTGATTCTTTTCTTTTTTTCTTTTAAAAAGTGAAAAAACAGACTGCCAACCATACCGGTGTTACCACAAAAAAAAATGTTTGTTTACATTCACTTGACCAACTCCTACTACTTCTTTCCTGGACTTGGGAACACCCATAGCACAGTCTGGCCTCTCATGATGCAGGTGGAGGGGAGGACCCTATTGAATCATGAGTGACTGAACTGTTTTTTTTTTCCTAATGTTATGGAAGTGTGTAATCAGAGTAGATCAAGGATTTGAAATAAAACAAGGTTCGGTATAATTATGCCATTAGCATGTATTTCAGTTCTACTAAGAAAGGCAACAGATAAAAAAATCCGGCAACATCAATGAATTTTAGAGAAGGCAAGCAATCATAAAATATGTTTTTTTCCCCCTAGAAATAACATAATGCAAAAAAAGGGTTGGCAGTGTTCCTTTAAAGTAGTTTTCCTCAAGAAACACAATGGCTGTTCTTTGCTATATTTATTTTTCTCACCCACTGTACTTCCAATTGGCTGGCATTAGTTTTCTCATAGCTTATATAATGTAAAATATAAATCATGACATTATGTTTAGCCAATCAGGATTATTGCTTTCTAAACAGTTATGGTATTCTTCAGTGGCGAATCCAGGGAGGGCTCTGAACAACCTATTTGTGTCCTCATTTCTACAAAATTAATGGGTTCTTCTCTCTTGACCTTACTAAAAATGTGTAGTACTACCCACTCTCTGATGTGTCTAGTACATCAGTTCTCAGACTTTGTCATAGTGAGTCTTCCCCAAGCCATGGAAAAGATCTTGAGCCTCCCCCAAATATAGAAATGATCTTGAGCCTCCCCAAAGAAAAACAGCATACTTTGCACTGTACATCAGGAATAAAGTGAAACTTCTTTGAGTGGGTGGCTGTCATTTTATTCAGCTTACTGTAACCCCACCTTGTAACCCCCCTCCCCAGGCCAACCTACTTGCTAAGCTATTTGACTCTCAAACAATTGTTAAACCCTTTTTGCAATACCTTCATGGGTCAGACTGTATTCTCTGTCTGTCTCCCTTCTATCTAGAATAACCTTCCTTCCCACCTCTGCTTCTCTCTCTCTCTCTTACTCTCCTCTTTAGTTACTTTTCATGGATCCTTTTAGTCTCTCCTGCACTTTCTCCTAGTACCTCCCTGCTTAACTCTTGTATTTGGGCTGTCCTGCCACTAGTCTAATTAAGCAATAATGCACAACAGGGTGTGTGTTGTGCTGGGATAACGTCATGCCTGGGGTGTTTAGGCGGCCGAGTGCGACTAATCACCCCAGAAGTGACGTTATCCCAGCACAACACACACTCTGGAGTGCATTATTGCTATTGTCCAATGGCTCATTTGTAAAATGAAATAAAAAATAGATTGAAAATGTTCAGAATGTGTTTTTTAGTGATTTTTTTTTTTATTGAGTAGGGATACATATTGAAAAAATAGTGCTGTTCTATTGTTTGCCCAGTAGGTGGTGGTGCATTTGCTTGTTCTGTTCACCCCCCCCCCCAACACACACACTCGTTTTTTGTTTTTTTTTTCCATCGAGTTTAACTAAGCTGGTTCTGCAGTTTTCCATGTACCAGCTGAAGATTTTTTTTCTAAATACATTGGTGCATGTGCATGATAGGGACTCGGGAGAAGGCTGTAGATGCGCACTTCTGGTTTGCCAGTTCAATTGTTCGATTGTGTGTCTCCGTTCAATCAAAAGAGACATTTACCCTGCTGCTTTTTTTTTTTTTTTTTAAGGTAAATGTTTTTATAGCCCTTTGTGCGGTTGTTGTTTAGGGAGAGCTGCTGTTCTGTGTGGAACTGAGCAACATCAGTGAGCCACATGACCAGCTATTACCGTCTCTGCGGGCACTGAAGCCGACGGTTTTGAGAAAACGGCCAAAAATGTATTTTGTTCAGCTTTCTGTGTTGGGGGACGAAATAGTGACTTAATGGAAAGGAGATTTGCACTGTTGGGTGTAACGGGTAGGGAGCGGCTTCAGAGTGGCAATGACGGAAGCAGACTCGCTGGTGGGGATGATAAGTGAAGCAGGCTGCCGTGCAATGATTCCGGTACTGGTTCATTCAGTCATTTGTGTACTGGGACTAGAGCCATGAAGTTGTGCTGGGATAACATCACGGCTCCAGTCCCAGACTGACCAATCAGAGTCCAAGATTATGCCATTGTATAATTGATCAATTGTTACCTCTCATTATTTGTTCAGTGTTCCTATTTGTTTGCACTATTGTTTGTTTTGTATTGCTTGACTGTTTTGCTGTTACCTTTTGAATTGTATCCACTCCCTACCTTCCCGAGGTAAAGCACACCTGAAATGAGCCTTGGCTCAGTGCGCCTTTCCTGGTCACTGATATGTAACTAGATACATAAATTCACCTACTATTGTCTGCAATCAGTTTGCCTCATCCCTTTACACACAATATCTAAAACTCATAATTTTAATACAGTACTTTGCCAGACTTACTTGAGCCCCGCCTCCCAAGAAACCTTGGTCTAGATGCACCCCCCCACACACTCTTATAACCTGGAGAGACACGGTAACTGTACATTTATTTATTTATTTAAAATGTATTGACAGGGAATGGCACACTGAGCCATTACTCATTTCCTGGTGCGACCCAGGGGATGAGGGGAAATGACAACATGGTAAGAAATTGAATAAGCAATACAGTACTGAATTAAGTGACTAGTTCGCTGTACAGTACAGAGTACCAGATGGCACGAGTTACAATGTTTACAAACTAGCAAGAATATGAATGGCAAACAAGAACAAGTGCAGTGTAAAAACTCAGAATATCAGATGGTGGAAAGTACAAAAAGTTGAAAAAGTAAAACTAAATTACTGTGTCGATGGTAATACATCATTAAATCATTTAAATAGTGAAAACAAAGTAGTCATGCAAATTTACAAAAATGTGCAGTGTCAATGTCAGTAATAACTGGTTAAAGAAGTTGGACAGTGTGAGAGGTGCAGTGGCGGCATGAGGAAGGTAATGTGCCAGCCAAAACAGGTGTGTATGAGTGCCTCGCTGCAGGAGCAGTGTAGGGTGAGATTAGCCAATAGGAGTAGCTTAAGACTGGAAAGTGTGAATGAGAGACATAAAAAAACAGGAAGATCATTCCCGAGGGTAGGAAAGCAGACAAAAAAGGAGGCCTGACCAGCGGATGTTTTACAGAGAAAGATATGGAAAGAGCCAGTGTTAGATGAACGAAGAGAGGATGATGATGGGATTGAGCAGGTGAGGAGAGAGGCTAGATAGGCGGGGATAGTAGTGAGCCAATATTTGGTCAGAAAAGAGCTCAGGGAGAGACTTTAGGCTCTCAGGGAGGGAGAGAGAGGTTAAGATAAAGGGAACAGTTGGGGCTGGCTGTATAGCCTAGAGGTTACAGTAATGAGCTATGAATGAGCTTGGTACATCCAGCAGACCTGGGGTTGATCCCCACAACTTCCACTTACATGCATACTGTGTGACTCTGAGCAAGTCACTTAACCTCCCCACTGCTCCCAGGCCACCCCTAAAAACAGGCACTTGTGTCTATTGGTCTTTACCTGGTTACCAAAGAGTACAAAACACAAAACAAAAAAACAAAACAGTAAAGCGCAAGGAGACTTGGCAGAGAACACCAGGAGGAAGCAGTGTTGTGTGACTGGAGTTCTCTACTGGGACTAAAGAAGTAGAACTCTTCTACTGGGACCTTCAATTTAAGGTAAAAAAAACACAAAAAAAAAAAGTTAGTGTGTTTCTATGAGTTAGCTGAAGTGAATGGTTATCTGAAGCATTTATCTAGGTGTAAATCTCAGGTGGCTGAAGGGGATTGTTATCTGTGAAATTTAATTACATGTAGAAAGATCTGTTAAGTAGGGGGAGTGGCTTAGCTAGAAGGAAGCAAGATTTAAACACTGCCCTAGATAGATTCTGACAGAGACTTGGCAGAGAACACCAAGAGGAAGGACTGCTGTGTGACTGGACTTCTCTACTGGGACTATATTGCCCTACTTCCCTCCCACCCAAAGCTAGTTCTACTTTTATAGGCACAGGATTTGACTGACAACAGGAACTTCCTGTTTGGGAGCAGGAAGTGAGTGATCACAGAGCCACCAAAGACTCACCATCCTAGAAGGGCAAGAGTAGCTCTCCGGCCCCCCCTAGCTGCTGGAGGTCTGCCTCTGAGCAAGTAAGGGGTCAACTGAGAAATATAGGATCTTCTTGTCTCAGAACAGGATGATCAGGAGCTTAAAGGGCACAGAGGCAGTAAGTAAGTAGGGAGAGAAGAAAAAGAAAGAGAGAGAAAAAAAAAAAGGAAAGAGTAAGGAATCCAAACAGTGCAGGGGCCAGAAATAAGACATGATGGGAGTGATGCAGTGCAGTGGCTGTGGCGCAGTAGTCTTCTGGGAGACGTTCTGGAGGATGCAGTGTTGTCCCATCTGCAGGTGCCTCTCTGGGATGAGAGAGGAGGTTGCTCATCTCCAGACTGAGTTGGCCAGGATTTGTGCGACGACCTCTTCCATCCAAGGACCACCAGGGCCACTGCCGTTCCCTCAGAGGTTGCCAAGAAAGAGGAGCAGTTGGACCACAGTAGGCTCAGGGAGGGTGAGGGTGGTGGAACAGAGGCACATCTCTCCAGTTGTACCTCTCTACAATTCCTATGCCATTCTGGCAAAATGTGGTTTCTCTATGGAGGCACCCGCAGTGGAGACCAAGGAGGATGCGGGGAACCTCCACAAGGGAGACCCACAGGAGGGTGGCATGGGACTTCACCGGGGAAGGAAACAACTCCTGGTGGGGGACTCCATTGTTAGGAAGGTAGAACTGGGGGAGGAAGGGGAGAGGGAGGTAAGGTGCCTGCCTGGCACCATGGCTTGAGGGACAGGGAGCGAATCCTCAGAATCCATGGAGCAGCTGCACTGGGAGAGAGCTGGATGTCATTATCCACCTAGGGACAAATGACCTGGCTAGGAAAGGATCAGAGCAGTGCAGGAAAAGTTTGTGGAGTTGGGGAGGGCCTTAGACAAATGCATGCATGGTAACCTTCTCGGAGGTGCTGCCTGTCTATGGCGTGGGTGAGGCTAGGGTGCTCCACACCATGGATTCAACCAGCAGTTGAAAACTGGTGCAGAGCTCTGGGATTTGGCTTCATTGGGGACTGGGGGTCCACCTGGAGTGATGCAGGCCTATACTGGCATGATGGGCTGCATTTGTCCAGGAGGGGAACCAGGATCCTAGGTGATAGGTTTAAATGCTTCATTGGCAAGCATTTAAACTAGCCAAGGGGGGAGGCACTGGAAAGGAACAGGGAAATCCTAGCCCCCCCAAAAAGTAAGGGTAGTAAGTGAGGTAAACACCAAGACAGAGATGTCGATAAGGAGAAGGGCAGGGGTAAATGGAGAAAGTGACAAAGGCAGTAAGGGCAGGGGTGGGACAAAATGGAGTAAGGCCATCAGGAAATGGAGGGTAATGAGTACCAATGCCCATAGTCTGGGCATTACGCTCCCTGAACTGGTGGCCTTGATGGAAGAGGGATGCCTGGATATCATAGTAGTCACAGAAACATGTTACACAGAGAACCATGACGGGGTTGTTAACATATCAGGGTACATAACCTACAGGAGAAACAGGGAAGGGAGACGAGGGGGGGAGGAGTAGCTCTCTTTGTAAAGGAAGGGATAAAAGCAACTGAACAAAAGAGTAAACAAGGAGGAGAGGAGGCACTGTGGGCCACCTTAGAGACTGGAAATGGCACCACAATCTGCATAGGGGTTGCATACAGACCCCCATATCAGGGGGAGGAAATGGACAAGGATATAATAGAAGGCATTCTTAGGATGGCAGAGAAAGGGGAGATACTGTTGATGGGAAACATGAATATGCCAGATGTTAATGGAGCACATTTGCTGCAGCCACATCCAAGAGCAGGGCCATTCTCGATGCCCTACAGGTGGCATGCCTCAGACAGCTAGTTTCGGAACCCACTCATGAGGGAGCAATCTTAGACCTCGTACTCTCAAATGGGGACAGTGAGAGGATCTCAACTCTAGAAGTGGGTTGCCATCTGGGAACAAGTGACCATCAAACAGTGTGGTTCACGATAAACTCGGCTACAGAATCAAGCCATACAAAAGTGAGGGTACTGGACTTCAGGAGGGCTGACTTTCGCAATATGGGAGAGTGCCTTAGAAAAGCACTAGCAAACGGGCTAGAAGGAGGGATGGAGCAACAATGGGGAAACATCAAAACTGCCATCACAGAGGCAACAAGCCTTTGTGTGAAGCAAATAAACAAATCAAAATGAAAGAAAAAGCCACTATGGTTTTCAAAGGAGGTGGCGGGGAAAGTCAAGGAGAAAAAGATAGCATTTAGGAAGTATGAGGAAACACAGAAGGAGCAGGACATAGAGCTGTACCAGTTAAGGCAGAAGGAAGCAGGGAGGGAAGTCAGAATAGCAAAGGCCCAAACTGAGGAAAAGATAGCCTGCTTGGTTAAGATGGGGGATAAAACCTTTTACAGGTACATCAGGGAGCGTCGGAAGACAAAGGGAGGGCTAGTGAGGCTGAATAGAATGGATGGTGGGTGGGCAGAGAGGGACAGTGAAAAAGCAGAGATACTGAATGAATATTTCTGCTCAGTAGTCACAAAAGAGGAGGAGGGGGAGGTGCCTAATCCAGTAAGCAGAAGCACTCCTGATAGGGGGGTCAATCCCAGTCCTTTCACAGAAGAAAGGGTTCTGAAAGAACTCCTAAAACTGAAGGTGGACAAAGCAATGGGGCCAGATGGAATTCACCCCAGAATTCTAAAAGAATTAAGGGGAGAACTAGTGAAACCACTGACTACCCTTTTTAACAAATCATGAGAGGATGGTGTGGTACCTGAGGACTGGAGGAAGGTAGATGTTATTCCCCTTCACAAAAGTGGGACAAAGACAGAGGCAGGAAACTACAGACCTGTCAGTTTGACCTCTGTGGTAGGGAAAGTGATAGAATCACTTCTGAAGGAAAGAATTGTTGAGTACGTAGAGGCCAATGGGGCACAGGACCCAAGGCAGCATGGGCTCACAGTGGGAAGGTCATGTCAGATGGATCTAATCAATTTCTTTGACTGGGTGACCAAAGTAGTAGACCAGGGAGGGGCTGTGGACATGGCCTACCTTGACTTTAGCAAGGCATTTGACACAGTCCCACACAGAAGATTAATAATCAAATTAGCTAGCCTGGGAGTGGGTACCAGGGTGGTAGCTTGGGTAAAACATTGGCTGGACAACAGGACACAGAAGGTAATTGTAAATGGAGTCCACTCTGAAGAAAGAGGGGTTACTAGTGGGGTACTGCAGGGTTCAGTACTGGGTCCAGTCCTTTTTAATGTCTTTATAAGTCACATTGCAGAGGGACTGGAAGGAAATGTATGCCTCTTTGCAGTTGACACAAAGATCTGCAACAGGGTTGATACACAAGGAGGCATGGAAAGGATGATAAGGGACTTGGCAAGGTGTAGAATGGTCAGAAGCATGGCCGCTTGGATTCAATGCAAAGAAGTGCAAAATAATGCACCTGGGAAACAAAAACCCAGGGGAAGATTACACAATGGGGGGAGGTAGTAACAACAACAAAAATGGAAAGGGACCTGGGGGTAATCATATCAGATGACCTTAAGGTTAGTAAGCAATGTGAGAAGGCAGTAGGGAGGACAGGGGTATACTGGGATGTATAGGGATAGGCATCACCAGCAGAAAACAGGAAGTTGTTATCCCTCTGTACAGAAAGCTGGTGAGACCCCATCTGGAGTACTGTGTCCCGTTCTGGAGACCCCATCTCCTCAAGGACATAGACAGGATAGAGGCAGTCCAGAGGAGGGCAACTAAAATGGTGCAGGGTCTGCAAAAGAAGCCATACGAGGTGAGACTAAAGGAGCTTAATATGTATGCCCATGAGGAAAGGAGGAAGGGGGGGACATGATAGAAACTTTTAAGTACCTCAGTGGAATCAACAAAGTCCCAAGAGGGTAGCATCTTTCAGAAAAAGAGATGTGCAAGAACAAGGGGACACAATTTAAAGATGGGGGGGCAGTTCAGGGGCAATGTGAGGAAGTATTTTTTCACACAGAGGGTAGCGGACACATGGAACAGCCTTCCTGAGGAGGTTGTGAGGTCTAAAACTGTGGGAGAATAAAAGAATTCAAGAATACATGGGACAGACGTAAGGCAGTTCTTGGGGGGGGGGGTAAGAAGAAATAGGCTGTTGGTTAAGTAGGATCTGCAGCTTATCCTGTAGGTAGGGAAATGGGCAGACTAGGTGGGCCAAGCGGTCCTTATCTGCCGTCAAAGTCTATATTTCTATATTTCTATGGCGTGGGGCATTAAGGGTAAAACAACAGAAAGAATGGAAACGAGGTTGCAGTCTGGCCAAGGCAGATTATAAAAATATGAAGCAGGATAGAGCTTTTAATTTATTCAGTAGTTGTTTGCATCCTTATTTGGCTTAGAAGAAATGGCATTGGCACAGCGTGACTGGCATGGGGAAGGATTGAGGAAGAAAAATAAGGTATCAGCTGAGGAATTTGAGTGATAGTGCCTGACAGTAGATCAATGAGGAATGGGTCGGAAAACTGGGCAGACTGGGCTTTGTATTTTGTTCTGTCATCATTTTCTGTATGCCTGTGTTTCTACGTACCTCATGGGATGTGGGTAGAAAAGCAAATTTTACACATATGATGATATTTGTATTAAGTGTAGCTGAAAAGAAAAAAAAAATCCATAATTAGAGTAAGTTCTTTTTCTGGAGGCAAGGCAAATTTTATTTTTATGGCGCCCAATCCCTGGATGCCTTACATTAAAACAGGGAAGGTCAAAACAATACAAAACTCTATAAAACATATACAGATACAAGCAATGCATTCCAGTGAACTCCATCTTTTTCTGCTCTAAGCTGCCTTTATCTCACTTTGGCCTTTATCCTCTGTGATGGCTGAGTCTGTATCTGTTCAGAGTATAGCTTTATTGACAAAATTCCCCAAATTCCTTATACTCTTTAGCCTGTTCAGCATCTCCATTTGCGCATTAAGTTCTTTTTTTTCCAGTTCTGTGATTTGTAGGCACCTGGGGTATGTATGTATATATATTTTTTATTTTTAGTCTTTGGTAACTGGGTACAGCCCACTGGGCACAAGTGCCTGTTTTCAGGGGTGACCTGGGAGCACTTGGCGGTTAAGTGACTTGGTTAGAGTCATACAGTATGCAAATGGAGGTTGCGAGAATCAAACCCATGTCTGGTCTGTTGGATGTACCAAGCTCGTTCACAGATCATTACTCTAACCTCTAGGCTGTACTGCTATATATTTGTCATTAATTATTGAACCCAGGTTGTGCCTGAAAAAGGCACTCTTTACCAGTGCACTCACCCGGTCAGCAAAGTTAAATAAATAAATAAATAACGGATATGCAATGTAAAAGAGTGGAATACATGATTTCTCTGCACAAGAACAGTTTGACCTCGGGTAACCTCACACCTTGAATGAGGTGACCAAGGTCAAACTGCTCGAGTTCAGATAAATCGTGTATTCCTCGAGTTTTCCATTGCATGTCCCATGTATGCAATAATAAGAGTTTAAAGAAATATTTATTTCGTGAATTTCTCTTGTTCAAGTTTTTTTTTTTTTTTTTTTTTTAAATAAAATAAGCAGGATTATTTTTTTGCTGTGGTATGTTTGCCCAGTCACAGGTGGTTGCTAGGGACAATGACATCATTGCTAGGGAAGCAACATCTGAATCTGATGAGCCAATTGGCTATTAGTTGTATGTGGGCAGGCTGGACAGTTTAAGAAAAATGGTGGCTCGGATTCTTAGCGAGTGAGCCAGGCAGGAAGTTGGGTTGCTGCTACAAAGTTATGTACTGCAGTTCTTTTACTGTGTTTTTTTAAAGTATTGTTTTTTTTTTTTAATCTGGTTGCTCCTGCCTTTTATGTGTATTATGAGAAGTGTGAAGAGAGAGGTGGAAGAGTCTGAATATGTTAAGAATGTGAGCGGAGAGAGTACTAGCAGTTAGAGTATGAGCGGATTCAGAGTGTCTTAGAAAAAAGAAAAAAAAAAGTACTGATTTGAATTCCTGGAGTGCCAAGTTACAACTATTTAGTGCAGTAGGACAGCAGGATGTAAGACAGTCATGGCTGGTGGAAACGAGCAGAGCAGGACTGGAATGGAGAGAGAGAGAGTGAGGAGGTGGAAGCATGAATAGCGGGACTGTATTAAAGAGAAAGAGAGAGAGACAGAGCAACGGGGTAAAAGCATAAATGCTACAGTTTACAAAAGGAATGTGAAATCATAAGTTTTATTTTTTTTTTAAACTATTGGAGTGTATGCTCTTTTTGAACGAATCTGCACTTTGGTGATTGACTGTCGGGAAAACGGGAGTGAGAAGTCTGCAGAATGGGCTTTTGAGAAAGTTGCCAGTCTAGTTCCGGCAGGAGGGGTTTTGATTGATGGCAGGGTGTTAAATAAATGGTGGTTGATTGACGTTAGGGTGTTAAATAAATCCCAAAACTAAATAATCTCAGAACCACAATTTATTTAACATATGTGAGAATAAACAGATTTAACTGCTTTGCTGCCCACTCCTATTGCATAAATATGTTGTCTCCCCCACACTTTGTCATCTATATATTACAGCTGGTATACTTATGCATTGGGGGACTTACATTCATCACAGTTCAGTATCACTTTGCTTATGTTGCTTTCCCATCTCTATTTACTCATCCATAAAAATGATCTCCCTTAGATTTTCTAGCAGAGCTTCCTGCCTTGCTACCTGTGCAGAAATGTCCCTTGGCTTCCTCGCAGTTTCCTGCCTTGCTACCTGTGCAGAAATGTCCCTTGGTTTACTTGCAGCTTCCTGCCTTGCTACCTGTGCAGAAATGTCCCTTGGTTTACTTGCAGCTTCCTGCCTTGCTACCTGTGCAGAAATGTCCCTTGGTTTACTTGCAGTTTCCTGCCTTGCTACCTGTGCTGAAATGTCCCTTGGCTTCCTCGCAGTTTCATGCCTTGCTACCTGTGCAGAAATGTCCCTTGGTTTACTTGCAGTTTCCTGCCTTGCTACCTGTGCTGAAATGTCCCTTGGCTTCCTCGCAGTTTCATGCCTTGCTACCTGTGCAGAAATGTCCCTTGGTTTACTCGCAGTTTCATGCCTTGCTACCTGTGCAGAAATGTCCCTTGGTTTACTTGCAGCTTCCTGCCTTGCTACCTGTGCAGAAATGTCCCTTGGTTTACTTGCAGCTTCCTGCCTTGCTACCTGTGCAGAAATGTCCCTTGGTTTACTTGCAGCTTCCTGCCTTGCTACCTGTGCAGAAATGTCCCTTGGTTTACTTGCAGTTTCATGCCTTGCTACCTGTGCAGAAATGTCCCTTGGTTTACTTGCAGTTTCATGCCTTGCTACCTGTGCAGAAATGTCCCTTGGTTTACTTGCAGTTTCATGCCTTGCTACCTGTGCTGAAATGTCCCTTGGTTTGCTTGCAGTTTCCTGCCTTCTCTGCTTTCAGGGCTGACACAGCATACATGAGCCTCTGCCATGTCGCTTCTGCTCGTGCTTTCCAATGCTCCCAGAGGCTGCAGCTATGTGACTCTGGGATCAGAAGTGCATGATGAATTGACACTCACTACTGGTTTTGGCAGTGCACAATGTGGGGAAAAAAACTGCTTTCATAGTCCGGTTGTGGGGAAAGTAATTTAAAATCATAGAATCATAGAGAATTTCAAGCTTGGAGGTCAAAAGACCCTTTGATAGCTTGCCACTTAGATCAGTGAAGATATTCACATTTTTTATGTCCCATATAGATGTCTAAACTGTTCTTGAATGCATCTATCATTGTACTGTGAACCACGGACTGAGGCAAGGAGTTCCACCATTTCACACCTCTTTGAGTAAACCACCTGTTTATTTTATTTGCATCTCATCTTATCTTTAAATTATGGGTACATGTACTACGTGTTCCTATGTGGTCAGACAGACCAATAGTTTCCCACATATATCTATCCTTTGTGGATTTAAGTACCAAGCATAAGTCCCCACTAAGCTGTCTATAGTCCATAGAGTACATTCCTAGATTTTGCAATCTCTCTCCATAGTTCTTATACTGGATGGATGTAACCAACTTAGTTGCCATTCTCTGAACACTCTCTATGAGAGCCTTATCTCTCATTGTCCCAGGAGCACAAAAGGGTGTGCAATACTCCAGCTGCGATCTCACCAGGGCCATGTACAAAGGCATTATCACCTCTGGGTGTCTGCCCTTGATATTCTTTTTAATGTATCCCAGAATCCTATTACCCAGTTTTGCCTTATGTCTGGTATTTATGTCAAAGGTTAGGTTATTATCCACAATTACTCCTAAATCCCTCTCGTTTGTTCAATCAATCATTCTTTATTTATATAGTGCCTTTCAATAAGGCACTGCACAGATTTAAACAACATATAAAAACAGAGAGCAGTATACTTAATTAAAAATCATTCTGTCTGGGAAGGCCTGTGCAAATAAATAAGTTTTTAACAAAGATTTAAAACTACTGACAGTCAGGCATTCTCTTAACCGACGAGGCAGAGAATTCCACAGGGTTGGTGCTGCAAATGAAAATGCACTTGCTCCAGATGTTTTAAGACGAACCCTGGGAATCTCTAGCAATCCCTTGTCGGTGGATCGGAGAGGGTGATTAGGGGTGTAGGGAGTCTGGAGATCTTTCAGGTAGTCGGGTCCCAATTCATGTAGGGCTTTAAAGGTAAGCAAGCCTACCTTATAGGTGATCCACCAATGAACTGGCAGCCAGTGCAGTCCACGCAGCACAGGCATTATATGACAGGACCTAAAGGTACCTGTCAATATCCTGGCTGCAGCGTTCTGCACCAGCTGCAAGTGGTGGATATCAACCCCAGACAGCCCAAGGTAGAGGGCATTTCAGTAGTCAAGACGGGTAGTGATGAAGGCATGAACCAATGTTGGAAGGTCGCCCAATGGAACCAGGTGTTTCACACGGGCGATATTCCTCAGATGGTAAAATGAGGATTTGACTATGGCTGACACCTGAGATTTCAGGGTCAAGCCGTCATAAAAAATAATGCCCAGGTTCCGCACCCAATCTGAGGTCATGAGCTGGACACCATCGAGCCACAGGCCAGACACAAAGTCCAACCCCCAGACCCACCCCTGGGCGACCCGGGTCCACAACCAACACTTCAGTCTCATCCAGATTCAGTCTTAGCCAACTGGAACCCATCCAGTCATTGATCTTGGAGAGGCAATTATTTAGCACAGAGATTGCATCAACCTGTCTGAGCACAAAGGACATATACAGCTGAGTATGTAAGTATATGCCATTCAATTGATACTTAAATTGCTGGTTGTTTTTCACCAAGTGCATTACTTTACATTTTTTCCTGATTGAATTAGAGCTTGTTATTATTTGCCCATAATTCTATGGAAGAGAGGTTGTCCTGTAGGTCGCATGCCACCTTCCCATTATTGACAGTTGCTCCTATTTTGCTATCATCAGCATACTTTCCCATCCAGATACCCCCTATTACCTTCATGGTAGCAATGATAATGTTAAAAAGAGTAGGACCCAGCATGGAGCCCTGCGGGACCCCACTCGTAACCTCTATCCAGTCTGATGTAAATCCTCTGATTCCTACTCGTTGACGTCTATTAGTCAACCATGAATTCACCCATGCCACTACATTCTTGGGGATCTGGATAGAAATTAGCTGATTGATCAGTACATCATGTGCCACCAAATTAAATGCTTTTGCATTATCTAAAAAGATTACGTCCACAGGCAAGCCCTCTATCCAGCGCTGCACTTATGGGTTCAAAGAAACAAAGCAGATTGGTTAAGCATGATCTCCCACTAGTAAATCCATGTTGTTATATATCCAAGTACCCTAGATCTTTCATATGTTTGACCATGCGCTCTTGGATCAGGCCCTCCAGTAGTTTACTCATAATTGACGTGAGACTGATTGGTCGATAATTGCTAACTGCTTTTTTCTCCTCTTTTATGTTTGCTTGCTTGCATGCGCAAGAAACATGTTGCAGCAGCTTGCTGCAGAAGCAGGTTGTGGAGGTGCGGCAGTGTGGTGGCCAATGCCCCCGCTGCCTTTTGAGGCTTGGCCCTGTTTATCCAGTGTGGTGGCACCCTGCTGCTGACACTAGTTCAGCAAGCATGCCACCACCTTGAAAGAAATTGGCTGCTGCAATGAGGGAGCACCCTGTCATTGCAGGGCGTGCCTGAAAGAAACTGGCCACTGCAATGAGGGAGTGCCCCATCACTGCAGGGCATGCCTTGCCTGCTGAGACATTTCTGTTCACCCCACTCCCTTCTTTGTCCATTGCGGGAGCAGGAGTGCAAGTAAACCCTCCCGCTTCCTACCACTGCGTGCTGTCCTCCCTGCTACCTCCGTTCCCCATCCTGGCACCTGTAGTGCATGTGAACACTCCCGCTCCCTCCCACTGTGTTCTGTCTGCCCCACTCCCTCCTTTCCCAGTCCCGGCATGTAGGTAAACCCTCCCGCTCCCTCCCACTGCATGCTGTCCGCCCTGCTCCCTCCATTCCGGCAACCGAGAGCAAGTAAATCCTCCTGCTCCCTCCCATTGCATCCTGTCCACCCCACTCCCTCCATTCCCAGTCCTGGCACATACAAAAACCCTCCCTCCCTCTCCCTCTCACAGTGTGCTGTCCACCCCACTCCTGCCGTTCCCCATCCTGGCAACTGTAGTGCACATGAACCCTCCCGCTCCCTCCTAATGTGTCCTGTCCGCCCAGCTCCCTCCATTCCCAGTCCCAGCATGTAGGTAAACCCTGCCGCTCCCTCCCACTGCATGCTGTCTGCCCCGCTCTCTCTCCATTCCCCATCCAAGAAACCGAGAGCATGTAAATCCTCCCGCTCCCTCTCATTGCATCCTGTCTGCCCCGTTCCCTCCGTTCCCAGTCCCGGCACATAGGTAAACCCTCCCTCTCCCTCCCACTGTGTGCTGTCCACCCCACTCCCTCCGTTCTTGGGCCCAGCATGTAATTAAACTCTCCCGGCGGTGAGCACAGTGCTCCCAGATTTACAGGGATCCCTGGCAAAATGGTAAACCGTGTGCTGAGCGGGAGATGATTACCACTTTCAGTAACTCCCAACTCTCGGCTCCTAGCATCACTCTGCTAGTCTGGCTCGCTACACGATAGTTTGAAAAACATTCAGGTGGTTCTGCTCCCGGTTCTGGTAGGGTACACACTCCATCGGGTCCACATCTCCAGTACCTGAAAGCGGCACTCCACTTGATTTAGGGACTCAGCTGGAGAGAATGAATTTAGCGGCAAAGCAGCCGGGTGCTCCATTCTGCAGGATAGTCCAAGTCCAGTCACCGTGGTGACGAGCAACCTGCCACAGGTAATCCAAAAAAAAATTGTGATCTCCTGCATCATGCTCTCAAGGTGATTCCGAAAAAGTGAAATAGAGGGTGCAATGAGTACAACACTCAAATTGAAAAGGGAAGCCGTTCTGCAGGTATCTGGGAAATTAGGCAGAATATAGTGAAGTGGTCAAGAATAGGGAAATATCAAATAAAGAGAGGGAGAAAGGGAGATAAATGATACAAAAAAAACCTCACTTGTTTAAAGCAGAAGTCCTAAATACAGGTTTTCAGAAATGATGTGGAGTCACAGTTTGCTGTGAATGAATAAGACTGGAGATGAGGTCATTGTCAGCAAGAAGAGAGATAGGAGTGCATAAGTGGGAATGAGATAAAAGGAAAATCACTACATATATTGGACAAGTGATGTCCTGTCTGCCCTAGCCACCCTTGTCTCCTTGCATTCCACCCTCCTCCTTACAGGAAACTGGTTACTATGGCACTTATTCCCTCACTTAATGGCTAGACTGCATGGCAGCACTAACTGTGGCAGTAAATAACAGGGCCCTACCCCAGGTGCAGTCTAGCTGAACAGTTGTGCTGCACAAGGAGTGGATGCTCAAGGGCAAAAGTGGAATCTTAGTCAGGGTTGGAGGAATGAAAAAGTAAAATCCAAAATCTAGAAAAAATGAATGGGATAATGCTCGAAAAGAAACCTCTTCATCAGTCTAAGCAGGGAAATTATTTCTCAGCTACAGCATACTGGGCCCCTCACACTGACATAATGCAGTTGATTACATCATCATGTTGGCAGTTCTGTGACATCACACGCTGGTAGCCTAATGTGAAAGAGCCCAACTGCGGAATGAAATGAATGACCTGAACACTGTGCAGATGATTATTGCAGGCTAAATTACAAAGGCAACATGATGCAGAAGCATGGAAATGGTTGCAAAGGAACAACTTCATTGTTATTTCAGGACCATAGTCACAGTATGCTGTCAAACATCAGGGTGTTTGCATTGCCTGGCCATGACGTTAGAATTACTGAATAAATCTTTTACTTTTATTGTTACTGGTGAGTTTCTTCCTGCTTCTCGTCTCTGCAGCCACCACCCGACTAGACCATCACCCCTGCCCGCCCTCCTGAGTCCGTGGACTGGTCTCCCCATCAAGGGACTCCAGCACCCGAGTGGTGCTCTTCACAGCAAGGCGGTCCCTCCAGGCCATCTCCGTGTCCGCTGCCCGACTAGACCATCACCCCTGCCCACCCTCCTGGGTCCATGGACCGGTCTCCCCATCAAGGTACAGACGCTGAATCTTGTGTAGAGCCGCCTCGCTCTGGCTTCTCCTCCGATTGGTCCAGCACGTAGCAGCCGGACCCCGATTGGTCTGTGCAGCTTGCTCAACCTTGCCAGATTGGTACACCTTTTGCCTGGCAAATTATACCAGTCTCGAGCTCTGCTCCATGGCAGGATTTTTGCTCATATTTTTAAAACTTTAAAATAGTATTTTTATTTCACAGCTGGTTTCTCTACTTGTCTCTGCTCTGTCCTCTAATAACTGTTCTGAACTGATATAAAGTGCTGTAAACTGCTTAAATTGTGTAACCCCCAGGGGGCGCTACCCTTAGGGCTACTACCCCTGCCTGCCTCCACGGAGACAGGGTGAGGGGCCCGGATCCGTTGACAGGTGCCCCCACCCAGGGGTCGGGGTTAATACTGGCGAGTTTGCCTCGGTCACAGCCCTCTGGGTTACTGCAACCCCCCTTTTGACCCACTAGTGGCTCACACAGGATTCCAACAATACTTTTCCCCCATACACTTACCCCCCGGATAGTATCTCTCAGCTCACTCCGGGGACCCCCTGTAAAGTAAGGTACAGTTATATCACAGTCACTATGCAGCAGTTCACCAGGGATGCACAAACTAGCCAGGGTGTAGTTGCAACACAACAATCTGATTTATTAAAGGGAGGCAAATAACAAGAGCAGGGGAAAATCAAGGTAATTGGCTTATCACTATACCTATCTACCTAGGGCTCTGTGCACAGGCCTAAACCTAATATTTGCTGTCCCTGGGTACCCAAGCCCTAACGGCTAGTCCATCATGGCAGCTGGTTGGGGCCCTGACACAAATAGCCTTGGCATTCTTGAGGAGATCAGGATGAGAAGAAAGCTCAATTAAAACAGTCAGCAGTATAATGAAACAGCTTGATGCCACTGATTGCAAACTTAGCAGGGAGCTACCCTGATTCAGTACTCACGACTCCAGCAAGTAACGATTTCTTCACCACTGGCAGGGCTGAACCTGAATTTCACCAGCCTCCTCACACATTTATATGGCAAAACTACAGAGGGGTACCATATCAGACAGCTGCTTCCAGGCCCCACACGAACTCACAGCAGACTTGGGCAGTAAACGGCAGCTTCAACGTCACAGGTGGGCCGAGTGCGATTCAGCAAATTCTCCAGTCCTTTCAGGTGAAGTCTGGTAGGTAGCTGGGGCTGGCACCAGCCTCCTCTGACCACACGGCGGCGGATTTAGTCCGAAGACTCGAACAGGCAAACGGCCGCCTCAGGCCTTTCCCGCGCGAACACTCCATCAGCGCAGAAGCACAGAGCTCCTTACTTCTCCTCCGCCACAATGCATCTGCCTCTAGCAGCATGGGGCACTTCTTACAGTTCGGGCGCTACTCGATTCAATTGGCTGGCGTCACCTGCCAGTCATTCACTCCTGCTCTCAGTGGTGCAAAAAAGCGCCATAGCCCATAATGCCTTTCTCAAATGGCAAGCCGTTCCCCCATTGGTCAGCCGGCTCAAAGGAGTCCCAAGATACTGATTGGTCCAATTCGGCAGTTCAGGACCAAAATGGAGGGGATAAGCAGACAGTTCTTGCTGCAACCAAAAAGCAGGTTAGAACAACTACAATATCATTACCACTCTAAGCAATTATCAGCGAACAGTTACATCTTTTCCAGGGAACTCCCTCTGCCCAACTAGCGATGGCAGGATGGAGCGCTTACTCAGCAGCCCAGGCCGGACTCGGGCATACAACCACACAGCTCCCCCCCCCCCAATTTCAACTAACTATGACTGCAATGACTGCAACAGGCAGCCCTTAAAGGGACAGTATACGGAGGCCTTAAAAGCGCTCACTGGCTACCCATTCAAAACGGCTTAAACGCCGAACACCAGCCAGACATGGCACATTTAAATGAGCTTCGGGGAAGCTTTTAGGAACCCCCATTTGTAGGGGGGTTACACCCTTCCTTGCCTGGAAAGAACTTGGCGTCCGCGACAAGTAGTTACCTTTAAATCACTTTAAGGCAAACGGCTTAATTAACACTATATCACACTTGCATTACATACATGAATATTATATTCACAGTGTACTATGATTTATACAACATTACGCACACATAACCTTTTGTCCCTCTTTTTCTCAATCAGGTCAGTAGTTTCTGCTCATGACACCGGGATTGGGGGAACCCCTTCCTTCCAGTTACTGGCGGGTTACCCAAAACAGGGGCACCACACTCAAAGGGTAATACTAACAAACTCGAGATATCCCCCAAGGCTAGCTTAGGCAAGGAGCTCGGGGACACATACACCCTTTTGTGGACCACATTTAAGGGCAGGTCCACCGGCTGACCCAGAGACTCATAACTCAACTTTATTACAAGCCGTACTTCTTGGCTGGAATGTCTAGGGGTCTCGGGAAACCCTGAAACAGACCCTGATTCCAATTCAGCCTCGTTGACATTAGTAACGGGCATCTCCGCAGAGAAAAAGGGCCCAGTGCTCATAGTACCATTGGGGGCCTGACCCTCTACCCCAGAACCCACCCCACTGGGCTCAGCTGAGGGCTGTTTAGATACTAGTGAGGAACCATCAGGGCATTCAAAATATTCTTCCGGTTCTGGCATATCACTGGCTTGTTCCCCCACCTCATTCTCTTCTTCTGAAAAGTCAGATAATTCAGCCAGACAGTTCAGCCAGGCTCAAGGACCCCACACCTTGGGCTTTGCTGCCACCCAGCTCATCCTCTGGAGGCATTGGTTCCGGAGACAAAGTATGGGGCTCAAACAGTCCAGAAGGCCCAATCTCATCTCCCGAATTAACAAGGGGATTGCCCCGAAACAATTGGCTCAGTTCATAAGAGGGATAGTATTCAATATCATCGTCATTGTCTTCCGACACCGATTGTTGATCATCTCCTTCTGTAGGATTTGGACAAGGCCCTCTTGGTTGGCGTGCAGAAGAATCAATGGGTTTGGTTCTTTCCCTGGCAGCAGATCTAGTCACAGGCCGGGAGGGGGAGGCATTTGGAGGGTCAGCTTCAAGCAGGATTTGCCCGATTGGCAGCAGATGATTTCGGTGTATAGTTTTCACATCTTTGGAATTGTTTTGGGGTCGCACTTTATATACAGGCAAATCTGCTAGTTGTCCCACAACAATGTGAGGGAGGTGATGCCATCGGTCAGCAATTTTATGTTTTCCATGCAGCCCCAGATTTCTCAGTAACACTCTATCCCCTTCCCTTAGTTACAATATGTTCACTTTCTTGTCATACCTCTCCTTATTGGCCAAGTTTCGTTTAGCAGCCATAGTCTGGACCAACTGATAAGCATGGTTTAACTGGGCCTTCAGCTTCTGTACATATTGTAGATGATTTTCTGCTTGCACCCCATCAGGGAAACTCCAAAACACACATCCACGGGCAATCTAGCCTCTCTCCCAAACATCAGTCTGTACGGGGAAAATCCCGTGGCATCACTTTTGGTGCAGTTATAAGCGTGGACCAGTGTGCTAATCTGCTGGCTCCATCTCGGTTTGTCTTTGGTTGCAGTGTGCCCAACATGTCAAGCAATGTGCGGTTAAACCTTTCAGGCTGGGGATCTCCCTGAGGATGGTAGGGGGTGGTTCTGGACTTTCGCACCCCCCACAAAGACAGCATCTCTTTAACCAACCGCTCTCGAAGTCCTTTCCCTGGTCAGAATGGATCCACTAGGGGGCCCCATAGTGGACAAAAAAGGTTTCAACAAGTATCTTAGCCACTGTGGTTGCTTTCTGATCCTTAGTAGGGAAAGTCTGTGCATACCCGGGTAAAATGATCAGTGACCACCAATATGTTACTGATATTTTTTAGATCTGGTTCTAGACTCAAGAAATCAATGCAAACCAGTTCCATAGGGGCACTAGTGGTAAAGTTGACCATGGGAGCAGCTCTCTGAGGTAGGGCTTTCCTTTGCAAACAGCGGCTACAGGTCTTGACATATTGCTCTACATCCATACTCATCTTTGGCCAGTAAAATGAGCCATACCAGATCAAGTGTTCGCTCTATGCCAAGATGCCCCATCTGATTATGTAAGGACCTTAAGACCAGTTCCCTAAATTCTGAGGGCAGCACCAGCTGTTGTTTGATGGCCCGGGTCCTCCTTATTCACAGTCGCTCTGTATAGTAGTTGGCTAATCAGCCTTAATTGGGACCCTTCTTTGTATAACAAGGCAGTTCTCAAGTCAGTGGAGTGCAACTTGGACACGTCCCGCCCGGCCTGCAAAGCTTCCACAACTGGTTTTATCATAGAGTCTCGGGATTGAGCCCGTTGAAGACTAGTGTTGTCAAACTGGGGTAGTGAGCTGGTGTCCAGTGCAGAAAAATGACAGTAGGCAGCAGGTATGCAGGTCTCAGATGGCCCCAAGCAATCCACTATGCAGTCCACAGCATCAGGAGACACCTGTTCCTCCTTGTCAAATTTCTGGCACAGGGCCCTTATGTCAGGCTCCGACAACCTGACCCAATCGGATGGTGGCATAGGTCTCTGAGAGAGGGCATCCGCATTGATATGGTTTAAGCCTGCCCTGTACTCAACAGCATAATCGTAGGTGGGCCAAGGCAGAGGGCCACCTATGGCCAGTGGCATCCAACTTGGCTGAGGTCTGTACATAAGTCAAAGGATTGTTATCAGTCTTCACCAATATCTTGGCACCGTACAAATAGTCATGAAACTGATCAACAATGGCCCACTTCAGAGCCAGGAACTCTAGCTTATGCACGGGATAGTTTTTTCTGAAGGGGACAGACTTCGGCTTGCAAAGGCCACCAGTCTCAGACCATTCGAGTGCTCCTGATATAACACAGCCCCCAATCCCTGTAGACTGGCATCCATATGGAGAATGTATGGCTTGGCCGGGTTAGCTTAGGCCAACACTGGGGCATGGGTAAGTTGATATATGATGTCATAGAAAGCTTTCTCACACTCAGCAGTCCAACAATCCCCACACACATCATTTGGCCGGACATACTACTTCTCCATCGCAGAGCACACAACCTTCTTATACTTTTTGTGCGTAGGAGGGTACCCCTGAGTGAGGTTGAGGAGAGGGTGAATCACTCGAGAATAATCCCTAACAAATCGCCTATATTATCCACAAAACCCCAGAAACCGTTGCAACTCTTTCAGGTTCTTGGGCTGAGGCCAAGTAGTCAAAGCCTCCACCTCGCTAGGGTCAGTCTCTATGTCCTCAGTGGACACTATGTGGCCCACATATTTCACAGAAGTCTGGAAGAATTGACACTTGTTGATAGACAGCTTGAGGTCGAAATCCTCCAACCGATCCAAAACCTTGAATAATCGTTGCTCGTGTTCTTCTAACGAGTGGCCAAACACTATGACATCATCTAAATAGACCAGACACTCGAGCAAATTCATGTCCCCCACGGCCCACTCCATCAGGCGCTGAAAGGTGGCTGGGGCACCCGATATCCCTTGAGGCATCCGAATGAACTCCTAGAAACCTAGGGGGCAAATAAATGCAGTCTTCTCTCGGTCCTCTGGGGCCATCGGGATCTGGTAGTACCCACTGCGGAGGTCCAACACAGAGAACCACTTACTGCCATTTAAAACAATCCAGGCGTCCTGTATGGGTGGTATACTGGTCTGGAATGGTCCGCCGATTCAAAGTGCGAGTAGTCTACAACATCTGAACTGTCCCCATTCTTTTTCTGACCACTACAATGGGGAGGCATAGGGCTCCTGGACTCTTGTATCACACCAGCAGCCAACATCTTCTTGCAGATGCCGCCACATCATATATGTCAGCCGGGCCAGGCGCCGGGATCTCTCTCGAGGCTTCATCATGCAGCCGAATGTGATGCTCAGCTCCTTGCACACATCCCACATCCCATTCTTTTAGGAGAAAACCTGGTCCCTCTTGGCAAGCCTCTCACTGATCCTCCTTTTCCATTCAGCTGGCAACGGGGAGTCACCGAAATCAAACAAGTCAGGAGTAACTCTGTCATCTGTCTCGGAACCCTTGCTATTTGGCAGCACTGCAGTATCTGCACAATGGACACTTGCCAGGGTGCACCCTCTTCTTATTCGAATCTCTTTGTCGGACACATTATGCAATTGAACCATCACCCTCTTAACATAAGCATGAGCTCTAGCCGGCAAGATACTGGGTTTTACCAACAGTCCGTCAGGTAATCTTCCCTCCCCAGGTGCATCCAACATCAACAACTTATTCTTAACATCTGTTTTTAGTCGTACTTCTCCATGCAGGACACATTGGGCATTTGGGGCAAGTATCACTGGGGCCGGATCCTTTTTCCACACCACACCCACCGGGCCTTCAGGTTCTTCCTGACTAACCTTCTTCTGAGTTGCAGCTTCCTTTTGGATCACAGTGGGTATCCTTAGGGCTCGCCCGGTCTTGAAGGCTTGCTTTTCTGCGCACAACTGGGCCAATCGTCCAAACATATGAGCATTTGTTCCAATCAGCAGGGGTACCCCATCATACAGTCCAGTAGGGGGGCCAACTAAAGCTAAGGTTTCCACCTGTTCGTCCACCCCAGTCACAGAAGCAGAGAAAGACAACCAGACTCGGATATACCCCAAATACGGATAAGCTTTGTCACTCAATCCCCACACATGTAGGCCATCCAAGGGTTGTAGGGGCACCTCAGGTAAGTGTGTTTGATACCAGTCCTGAAACATGATGGTTACCTGAGAGCCACTGTCTAACACAGCTTGAGTGGGAATCCCATTCACTCGCACTGGGGTCTCCATTGAGGGCCCGACCACATCAGACCATTCGGGGGGGCGCAGCATTGACAGTGGGTTGAGCACGGGCCCGGGTCACAAAGCTTTTTCTGGTGGGTCAAGGGTGGACCCTGTGATGCCAAGTAATCAGTCTGCTGTTGACTTTCCTTAAATTCTCCGGCATCTGGCACTCAGGCTGAAAATGCCCATCCTCCCCACAATGGTAACAGAACTTGGGGTCCCGGGGATCTCTATTGGGCCGTAAACACCTTATCTGTTGGGGACCCTGAGGGGGATGATGGGGCTCCCCTGGACCAAGGTTCTGGTTTCTGGATGACTCAGGCCCCCCAGACCTAACAGGGTACATGGTAGATTGCTTCAAGTCCCTCACCAGTTCCCGTAAATTTCTAACCTCGGCCCTCAACTCACTCTCTACGTGGGGGTCAGAAGAAATAGCTCGCATTCCCACATCAACTGGAAAATCTGGGGATCTATCAGGCTGACAGGCTGGTCTCTTCGGGGGTGCTAGGCTCAGGGGTCCCACTAGGGTTCACCGCCCCCACATAGGGCTCCCACCCCTCTTCATCGGTCTCCACCTCTCTAATTTCCCTCATCAATTGACAATATTCAGGCGGGGTAGCCCGACGATCATGCAACTTAAGTTTTAACAGTATTACATTAGAGAATCTAGCAGACTTCAAAACATGTTCCAACCTGACCTGATTCAGGGCCGTGGCAGGTATTCCCCCCTTTCTATAGGCCTTCTGCAAGGCCCGCTCCACCCTAGTGACAAAGGCGGATAGCTTCTCATTTCTCCACTGCTTAGCAGACCTGAATTTCCATAATAAATCTTCCCCAGTCTCTGTACTCCCAAAGTCCCTCTCTAAAGCAGAGAGGTACTCTGCGGCAGTGGCTTCCGGGTTGGTGGCCCACAAAAACCTAATGGCTTCTAAGGCAGGGCCCCACAGGCTCTCCATCAATCTCTTCCTTTTCTCCCCCTCAGAGCATTGCCACTCCTGAACTAAGAGGGTGGCATAGTCCATCCAAGCTTCCAGGTCATCCTCCCCGGTAGACACTGGCACCGTGACAGAGAAAAGTTTCAGCTTACGGTAGGAATCGAGCTGTATAGGAGGGACTACTAGGGGCAGTGGAGCTAAAACAGAACTCTTGGAGGTACCTGGGGAACCTTGAGGGGTAGCATCACTAGACAAATCCAATGCTTGCAGCAGTTCCTGGGTAGTTCTCCCCTCCACAGCCAACAATTTAAGCAGTTTATCTTTAAAACTATTCATCTGGGGGGACCCCCCTTGAGTGACTGACCCACTTCGGATATGAATTAGCCTCCATCCCTGTGACGCACTCTCCGGGTAAATCACTGGAGGTACCTTCTCGGGGTCGATGGCCACACTGCACAGGAGTAGCACCTGCAACGTTTGATCGAGCAAGTCAGCCATACGCCCTTTTACCTCCACTTTGCCTAAGCATTTAACTCTCTCTGCTGCGGAAATGATGTCAGCAGTTGGAGTTCCCAGAGGCACATCTAACAGTAACACAATTCTCTGGGAGTCCAGCTCTTCGGCTTCACCCCACCCCATTAGTTTGTGCACCATGGTCTTAATCGGACCCAACTTAATTTTCGCCAACATATCCCCCTCTTGTTTTTCCATCTCTTATGCACTTCCTCACTTGGCCACTAGGGGACGCTGATCCCAGCAGTGCCTCCAATTTGTAACCCCCAGGGGGCGCTACCCTTAGGGCTGCTACCCCTGCCAGTCTCCACGGAGACAGGGTGAGGGGCCCGGATCCGTTGACGGGTGCCTCCACCCAGGGATCGGGGTTAATACTGGCGAGTTTGCCTCGGTCACAGCCCTCTGGGTTATTGCAACCCCCCTTTCGACCCGCTACTGGCTCACACAGGATTCCAACAATACTTTTCCCCCATACACTTACCCCCCGGATAGTATCTCTCAGCTCACTCCGGGGAACCCCTGTAAAGTAAGGTACAGTTATATCACAGTCACTATGCAGTAGTTCACCAGGGATGCACAAACTAGCCAGAGTGTAGTTGCAACACAACAATCTGATTTATTAAAGGGAGGCAAATAACAAGGGCAGGGGGAAAATCAAGGTAATTGGCTTATCACTATACCCATCTACCTAGGGCTCTGTGCACAGGCCTAAACCTAATATTTGCTGTCCCTGGGTACCCAAGCCCTAACGGCTAGTCCATCGTGGCAGCTGGTTGGGGCCCTGACACAAATAGCCTTGGCAGTCTTGAGGAGATCAGGATGAGAAGAAAGCTCAATTAAAACAGTCAGCAGTATAAAGAAACAGCTTGATGCCACTGATTGCAAAAAAGCAGGGAGCTACCCTGATTCAGTACTAACGACTCCAGCAAGTAACGATTTCTTCACCACTGGCAGAGCTGAGCCTGAATTTCACCAGCCTCCTCACACATTTATATGGCAAAACTACAGAGGGGTACCATACCAGGCAGCTGCTTCCAGGCCCCACACGAACTCACAGCAGACTCGGGCAGTAAACGGCAGCTTCAACGTCACAGGTGGACCGAGCACGATTCAGCAGATTCTCCAGTCCTCTCAGGTGAAGCCTGGTACGTAGCTGGGGCTGGCACCAGCCTCCTCTGACCGCACGGCGGCGGATTTAGTCCGAAGACTCGAACAGGCAAATGGCTGCCTCAGGCCTTTCATGCACTTCCCGCGCGAACACTCCACCAGTGCAGAAGCACAGAGCTCCTTACTTCTCCTCAGCCACAACGCATCTGCCCCTAGCAGCATGGGGCACTTCTTCCAGTTCAGGCGCTACCTGATTCGATTGGCTGGCGTCACCTGCCAGTCATTCACTCCTGCTCTCAGTGGTGCGAAAAAGCGCCATAGCCCATAATGCCTTTCTCAAATGGCAAGCCGTTCCCCCATTGGTCAGCCGGCTCAAAGTAGTCCCAAGATACTGATTGGTCCAATTCGGCAGTTCAGGACCAAAATGGAGGGGATAAGCAGACAGTTCTTGCTGCAACCAAAAAGCAGGTTAGAACAACTACAATATCATTACCACTAAGCAATTATCAGCGAACAGTTACATCTTTTCCAGGGAACTCCCTCTGCCCAACTAGCGATGGCAGGATGGAGCGCTTACTCAGCAGCCCAGGCGGGACTCGGGCATACAACCACACAGCCCCCCCCCATTTCAACTAACTATGACTGCAACAGGCAGCCCTTAAAGGGACAGTATAGGGAGGCCTTAAAAGCGCTCACTGGCTACCCATTCAAAACGGCTTAAACGCCGAACACCAGCCAGATATGGAGCATTTAAATGAGCTCCGGGGAAGCTTTTAGGAACCCCCATTTGTAGGGGGGTTAGAATTGTACAATATTTGTTTGAGTGCAGCCACAATATTTCTAGCCTTAGGGAATTAACACTTGTATGTAAACTTAGCCATTGCTGATTTGAATTCTGCTTGCATCTCTCTTCTGCCTGCTCTTCCCCTGTTTTTTCTTGTTTGACTAGAACTACCACCTACAGCTAAATTGTCCCTAATTTAGTCCCTGAACCCACTGCAACCTTGCTCATAGTCTCTCTTCTTAGTTTTGATTTCTTCAGAACCCTCCCCCCCCCACTCCGTTTCTCTCATTCCTTTCTGCTGTGGCTATCTGACCTCACCTTTTGTCTTTTACTCTGCATTCCCCACCCTTACTCTGCTCATCTCTCAGTCCTTTGTTTTTACTTAATCACCCCCACCTCCTGCTGTTGGTCTGCTGCCAGCCTCCCACACCCTCCTGCTGCTGTTACTTATTGTCCCCTCTCTTTACTTCCCCAGGGACTCCAGCGTCTGAGCAGCACTCTTCACAGCAAGGTGGTCCCTCCAGGCCTTCTCTGTGGCCGCCACCCGACTAGACCATCACCTCTGCCTGCCCTCCTGGGTCTGTGGTCCGGTCTCCCCATCAAGGTACAGCTACTGAATCTTGTGTAGAGCCACCTCACTATGGCTTCTCCTCCGATTAGTCCAGCAGGTAGCAGCCAGACCCCTGATTGGTCTGTGCAGCTTGCTCGACCTCGCTGGATTGGTGCATCTTTTGCCTGGCAAATTATACCAGTCTTGAGCTCTGCTCCATGGCAGGATTTTTGCTCACATTTTTAAAATTTTAAAATAGTATTTTTTCCCACCCCCTCCACACCCTCCCAGACCTCCTTTAAATACAGTCTTGCCCTTCCCTCCTTGATTAGGTCCCACCTCATTGGCCTGCTTACCCTGTCTACCACCTGACCTCGCTGTAAGACCATAAGTTTACTGGTGTTTTAGGCTGTACTTACTGCTCCACACTCTAACAAACTTGATCAATCCCCTCTGCCTATGCTCAGCCACTCTCTTTCTATACTTGTTCCTCCTTGATTTCCTGTGATAAACTAAGTTCTTCTCAGAATTATCTCTGCTCACTCCTCTGGGCAACCAATCTAACCTCATTACATCTTATCCATATTCGCTCCCAGAGCTTTCTCCAATTTCCTGTTACAAACCACTAGTGGTTCAGTATTTAAGCCTCTTCTTAATCCCTTTTCCTTTTTCTCCCCTATGAGCTATCTGTCTCAAAGGCAAGCTCACCTATTCTAGGAGTGCTCAGTATGAATCAACGCTTGCTATTGGTTTTCCCTAGCGTCCTCTCTCCCGCTGTTTCATCTAACACTATTAACAGCACCCTGAGCTGAATCAGCTGTCCCTCACTTCCTATCCCTTGATTTCTATTTTCCAAACCTTCTTGTAGTGCCTGAACCTAACCATGACACCACTCCACTGCTACTAAACAGAGCTTGGATCCATATGATAGTTCATGTCCCAAAAAATAGTTCACTTCACATTTGGACCTTATGCCCATACCTGCAACATAAACTGTGGTACCTAATTCTCCTGGGCATACTGCTATCTGGAGATGTTCAGCTAAACCCTGGACCAGCAAACCTCATACCCAATACCTTTAATAATGCTAAAGGTCTCATAGTTGCTTACCATAATATCAGGAGCCTTGAGAGGAACGTTGCTGAACTTGAGGCCTGGACCTCCCTCTGCAAGCCTGACATTATCTGCCGTACCGAACCTTGGCTCAAATCCTCTGCCTCTGACTCACTATGCTTCCAGCCATCCTATAATCTTTTGAGACTTGATAGACCGGCTTCTAAAAGAGGGAGTGGTGCTGCCATCTACTTCAAAGATCATCTCAATCGCCCTGCCATCAACTCACCTCCTCTCAAACACTGCGAATCACTTCATGCCCTTCTCACACTCAGCTCCAAAAAATTATATGTAGCCTGTGTTTACAACCCTCCCAAAAGTGGCCTAACTGGCCTGAATGAGCTGCTGGAACAAACCGCACTTCTCTCTGGGTGAAATGAAGTTCTAATACTTGGGGACCTTAACATAAACTGTCTGGGTAACTCCCAAGCCACATCCCTGTCCAAGATACAAAGTTTACCCTGCATCAGCTGATTGAGGAACTCACTAGAACTGCCCCACACTCTAACACAAGCACACTGTTGGATTGGATAATGACCAACCATCTGGAGCACATAGTCAATTCAGGCATTCTAGCAGATGTCATTACTGCCCGCTCCCCCACTTACTGCATCTGGGGTAAAGTGAGGCCTGCTTCTACTAAGCATTGCTTCATAACTTTTCGCAACTACGCCAATTTCAACTCATAGGCTTTCCTGCTTGACGTTGCCAGTACTGACTGGTCCTCTCTCTATAAATCTAATGATACCCAGTCTTCTCTGAATTTCTTGCTAACCAACTTCCAAGCACTTCAGGACAAATACTGTTCTCTTGTGACAAGCAGAGTAAAGAATAGGCAAACCCGATGGCTAAAATCTGGCCAACTCAGTAAGCTACGTCAAAGAGACAAACGGGTCCATTTCAAGAGCTCTGGTCTAACGTCTGAACTCAATACCTATAGGGCATTGCGTAACTCTTGTAAAAAGGATATCAAATAGGCAAAAAGCACCTACTGTAAAGACCTCTTACTAAACTCCTATGGAGACTCCAAAAAATTCTAGTCCCATATCAAGTTCTTCCTTGGCTCAAACTCGTCCTCCACCCCTAACGTTATGTCATTAAATGGTGTCCACTGCAACAATCCCCACACTATTGCCAACTTTTTCAATGAGAAATTCTCTGATCTAACAAATTACACGTCCTCCTTCTCCGTCAACACAATCTGAATCACTCCGACAAATGTTATTGGGCCAGAATTTTTCTTTAAGTCGATCCCTAGGCATGAGGTACTACGACTGCTTAATAACACTTCTGAGCATGTGGCAACTGGCTCCAATAGCCTAGAACCCAAGCTCCTAAAACTTGCTGCTCCATACATTACTGTTCCCCTAGCCAAGATCTTTACTCTCTCTTAGTGCCAGAGCCACGTCCCTGATATCTGGAAGATGGCTTGGATTACCCCTGTTTTTAAAAAAGGTGAACCCAAAGACCCCTCAAATTACAGACCCATAGCCATCCTGTCTGTTCTCAGCAAAATTCTAGAAAAACTTGTAGCCACTCAATTGACTTTCTCCAGAAATATGACCTTCTATCCTCTGCCCAGCATGGTTTCCGAAAGGATCACAGCACCACTGTTGCTCTCCTCAAATTCCCATTCGATGCTCTGATGGCCATGGACTCTGCTTCTCTCACTGGGGAAATATTTATTGATATGACTAAGGTTTTTTACCTAGTTGACCACTCCCTCCTTACTGACTCACTTCGCTCACTTGGCTTCTCACCTAATGTTGTAAATTGGTATGGGAACTACCTATCTGACAGAACACAAATTGTAAAATATAACTCCACCCTCTCTGACAAGGCCTCCACTAACATCGGAGTACCTCAGGGGTCCATACTAGGTCCACTGCTTTTCACTATCTTCGTAAGCAACATCACCTCAACCCACTTGAAAACTGACTCACTGTTGTACGCGGATGACATTGTTCTGTATACTAGTGCCAAAAGTATTGAAGACATACATCAGCGACTCTCCCATGACTTTCAACAAATCCAGCAGTGGTTGAGTAATCACAAACTAGTCTTAAATGTGTCTAAGACCCAAGCCGTGCTATTTGGATCAAACCTAAAACTCAAACACTCCCAACACATGTTTAAAATCTCCACCTTAAGTGGCGAATCCATTGGGGTGGTGAACTCCTTTAAATACCTGGGAGTCACACTGGACCCAGTACTAAATTTTGATCTCCATATTCAATGGACGTGCAAGTCGGTAAACATGAAACTTGGTATTGCCTATCGAACCAGTTATGCCCTTACCCCCTCGGCAAGACTTGCCATAGCCCGAGGGATACTCCTTCCCTCACTTACCCATGGGGCTGCTACCTATATATCTGCAAGTAAATCAAGTCTTCGCAAGTGGGATGTCACCTACAACAATTATGCTGTTATTCATCCTCCTCCCATCGAATGAAACACCACTGCCTCCTTTACTCCGACCTTGGATGGCTTCCCCCTCATGCGTCCAGGTCCTATGCCTTCAGCTCCATTATAGACAACATTATCAGATCCCAAATATCTAAGCCCCTAGCAGGACTCTTTCAAAATCAGGCATCCTGCTATGACCTTCATTCATCTGACAATGCCTTGGTCTGCATCCCTAGACATACTACCTCTAAAGGCGCTAGCTCTTTTGCCTGACATGCCCACCAATACTGAAACTCCCTTCCACTTACTATTTGACAGGCCTCTACCCACGCCTCCTTCAAGAAATTACTCCGTACCCATCTCATCTGCTCCAATCAATGCTCCTATTTGAAACTACCTTAGTCCCTTCCCTAACCCTGCACTCCCTGGCCACTTCCTTCAGACCTGCCCTTACCCAATCAGCTCAGCATTTGCAATGTGATTGTTTACCACGGCTACCTGCTGCCTTACACTTTCTACCTCTTTCTATTTCATACTCAGTTCTACCATCCTACCTCTACCTACCCCACTCCTACCCTTTTTTCAATTTCTTTCTTGTATCTCCTTATAATTACTGTAGTATTTACTGCTCACAGCTGTTTTATCCTACTCCGATCAAAATGTGTCCTAATTTTGATGTGTTTGTTTCTTTCATGCATACATGAAAGACAATGTTTATCATATTGACTGCCTATGTTTATTTGTTACTTGTCTGTATCAATTTTCTTGTCAAAATTTTCAACCTGTAAAGTAATTGTCACTGATGTTACTGTTTCTGTACTCTCCCGGGTTGTGCCTGAAAATAGTCATTCTTATGGCTAGCGCACCTACCCGGTAACCAAAAACTAAAATAAAAAAAATAAAAGTGCATAGCACTATGATTTTCACGCTTAATTTTACCCTTCCTTCACATAGATTTACTGATATTCTTAATAATGTTAGAGCTATTTCTGGACACACAAACTATTTAATATTTGAGCTAAGTTGATTGAAACATTCCTTATCACTAACTATATGGGGCCCACTATTTGTAGACATATTATTCTTTAAAATAAGAAAGTGTTCCACATTTTGGCCTTTTGCTATTATTTTTTATGGCCAGTGCTATGATTTTTAATGCTGAGATGTTGAGAGGTATGCAAGCCACATAAGGTTTATTATATTATTATTTGTAAACTATGGTAGAGAAAGAGCCACGATCAAGGTCACGTGATGGGACTCCAGTACCTTAAAGCAGCACTGATTGTTCAGAGCACCACTTTATTATGAATTAGCTCTGCATTCTCATTTGCAAACTCATTATGTGAAAGTCAATGAGATGCTAACAGAGCAACAATCTTCCTAAACTTTTTTGGGAGCTGTGCAGGTGAAAAAAAAAAACACTATCAAATGTTATCCCCTCTGTTGTGGGGTATTATATGCTTCTCATTTTAGCCCTTACCTGCTTCATTTGAGGAGCCTCTGGGATGCAGTTGAGTTGTTGCTCATTGGGAGTTCAGGGTAACTAAATGTCAGTCTGATTTTATTTGGGGGGGTGCTTTTTATTTTATCACTAAAACTACTTATTGTAACTGCTTTAGGAACTTGACGCCTCCTGTGTAGATGAAGCTACCCACATATTAGTATCTCGGGATTGTTTTTAATTTATAACCAGTTTTTGGAAGGATTAATTGAATGTCTTTTTTTCTGGATTGGAACCTATAATGATTAAGAAACTGCAGGGCTACATTTCTAAAGCTGGATTAAATGTGCCACTTTATTCCTGGGACAGTCGATCATTGCCTTTCCCTGAACTGCTGTTTGCAGCAAACAATCACCCCAGGCATACAGTATCTCCCAACTTCCTGTTTTAGGTAGGGACCATGGTTACAGAAAATATCAGCGATACATGACCAGACTCGGGGACACATCAAAATGTGTCCCTGAATCTGATCATGTATCCCTGTTATTTTATGTAACCATGGTCTCTACCTAAAACAAGTGTATATTCCCCAACTAAGTGTCTGCTTAATAAGTTTAAACACTATGTCAAATACTTATTTATTTATTAGATTTTGATAACCGGGTAAGTGCACTAGGCAACAGTCCTGCCTATTTTCAGGCATGACCCGGGAGAGTACAACAAAGAGAATACAGTGAAGACATCAGGACAATTCAGTAACAATAAAAATAGGTACAGTCACTTACAATCTGGGAGGACATATATGAAATAAATAATAAACAGTACACATTATACAATCACAATAGCAAGATACAACAAGATAGATAATTCCTGGAACTCTACAATTATAGGAGATATAGGGAGGGGACTCCCAGTTAATTGCAGTTGCAGTTACCTAGTGCATAGAGGTGGGAGAACAGTGAACGCGTGAAGGAGAGGTGGGAGGGGGAGAGTTTAATCGGGGGGAAGAGAGTTCCAGAATTTAGGAGCAAAATAGGAGAAGGCCTGTTCCCCCATTCTAGTAGTGCAAGACCGAACTGATAGCATGGGGATGGATGAGGACCTGAGTGAGCAGATGCATGAGACCAGGGTAAGCATGTCACCCAGAGAGGCCGAGCTGGATGGTCTGGTGAGGGAGTCAACAAAGCACCCTAAGGAGTAAGAACGAAGGTCTTTGGGAGACAGCCAGTGTAGGCCAGAGTAGAGCAGGCAGTGATGAGTAAGTCGAGGAGCTGATAAGGCAAACCTACAGATATTGTTGTAGGAAGTGTCCCACTTGCTGAGCACACTCGTATTGGCTCGGAAGAGAACTGGGAGGGCATAAAGGAGTTGAGGGAGTAGCATGCCTCTAGCTAGTGCTATCCTAGCAGAGGGGGTGAGTGAGTGGCGTACACGATAGGCTGCGCCAATTCTGGCATTAACAGACCAACACACCTCATTGACATGCAAGGAAAAATCAAGGGCAGGGTCAAGCATAACCCCGAGGTATTTGAAAGTCTCAGTGTTAGTGACAGCTTTACCATCCCAACAGTGGACAAGGAGCTTAAGGGATTCCGACAGCACCTTTTTAGATGATCCGAACAGCATGGCCTGAGTCTTACCTGTGTTCAGGATTTGCTGGTTGGCAGAGAGCCAGGATTGTAGGGATTGAAAGTCTTTTGAGAGGTTTAGATTAATGTCAGCAATAGACTTGGCAGAATAGTAAAGCACCGGATCATCGGCGTACATGAGTAGGCTGCTGTGAAGGGAAGGACTAGGAATATCATTTAGGAAGAGGGAGAAGAGAAGAGAAGAGGATCAAGTATAGAACCCTGAGGAACACCTCGGGTAATAGAGATAGGGGAGGAGAGAACCTTACAGTAGGAAACCACTTGACAGCAGTTGTCCAGGTAACTACCGAACCAGGATAGGGTGGAGTCAGAGGCACCCATGGCTTGTAACTTGGACAGTAGAAGCGGGTGGTGAACCATATCAAAAGCTTTGGATAGGTCAATGAACACAGCACCTGTGAGCAGGCCCTTATCCATATTACTTTTGATATCACTCGTAAGCAGGGTCAGTGCGGTGGTAGTACTATGCCCCACCCTAAAGCCATGTTGGGAAGAGGATTGAAGATTAAACTTAAGAAGGTGCTCAGAGAGCTGCCGATGGACGAGTTTTTCCAGAAGCTTGCTAAGAGTGGGGAGTAGAGAGATGGGACGTTAATTGGACGGTAGTTTAGCATCGCCCTTCTTAAGGACCGGTATAGTTCATGCCGATTTCCAGATCAAGGGGACAGAGGCAGTAGTCATAGAAAGGTTGAAAAGCCTGGTTATAGGCCTAGCAAGCCATGCAGCAAACAGCCTGATAATCCCTGGGTGTATTCCATCAGAGCCAGGACTACCACTTGCAGGAACAGTTTTGAGTAAGTCCAGAACATCCAGGTCAGAGACCTGAGCCAGCTCCAAAGTAGGTGGAGTAGGAGAATTAGGAGAAGGGGCAGATCCAGACTTGGGGAGCACATGGGGGGGCAACAGTAGGTAGGGAGGAGAAGAGGGAGTTGAAAGCATTGGCAATGGTGAGAGGGTGGTTGCAGTGGACATCGTTTATGTACATATTAGTGGGAGTAGTAGGCTTGTTGTTCCCAAGAATTTCCTTGATTTGAGACCAATATTTTTTAGACCATGAAGTGGAGGAGCTTAGGAGGTTCCTGTAGTATGAGCTTTTGGCCAGACAAATCTCTTTTTAGCATTTGTTGCTTAGCCAAGGATTTCATCCCTGAGCATCATCTTAGCTGGTGCGTGGTTATCATTGAGTTGGGTTGTTTGTGCAAGAGATTAGTATTAGTTACAAAGTTCTCTGTCACTTGACTATGTCTCCCGTGCATTATTTTTGTGTCTAACCTTGTTCAACACTTAACTTTTCCAGTAACTGCATGGTGCATGCTCTCTGAAATGTGCGTCTTTTTTGTGTTTTTTTTTTTTTTGCAGTTAATCTTTTTATTAGGAGTTTTTAGATTATAACATATTAAACCATTAGTCAAAATTCCTGAAATAGTGGTTTACAACCTTACCACTTAATACAAACAGCCAGAGCGCAAGACAAACATTCCACAACGTGCAGGTCTACTCGTAAACTCTGAAATGTGTTTTGGTACACTACATGCAGTTCTTTCTGGAGTATAACACTTTACAAGGTTGATCAGTCAGTGGAATAATGAAGGAAAAACCTGCTTAATTTATCTGCTTAAGTATGTCAGCATTAATCAGTTTCTTATCTGTCCGGTTTCCTGGTAACATACACTATTCATGCTTATACTGCACTTCAGCCACTCAGAAATGTTCATTTGGGCATTGCAGGGTTGGGGGCATACATTTACCTTCAGCAGCTCTCAGAAGGTATGCTAGGAATAACAGTACTCCTACTGATTAAAGCAAGGCCATTCCAGTTTTACCCGAACAAACTCGCTGTTATGAGAGCTGGTGTGGTCTAATACATTTACAAGAAATCAAATTCCTGATTTATATATTTAAACAAGTAAAATTCTATCACTATCTAGCAGGAAAGCATAACTCTTTCTTTTATAAGGCTATGGGCAACTTTAAACGGAGAACAAAGTGAAAAGTAAGAAACCACTGGCTAGTGAGAATATCTACGGGGATTTATACGGGAATCTGATTGTGTGTCTACAGGGAAAATACAGGAAAAATGAAGGTATGTTACAGGTAAACGGTTATTTGGATCTGGGAGCACTGCGAGCGATGTGCATTCGTTGTATGAAAGGCATGCATTGCATCCCTATTATTCTTTTTTTTTATTTTTTCCCCTGTCAGTGTCGCTTAGTTTTTATTTGTCAAAGTTTTGATCTGGTGCAGTAGCGGTGGCGGCAGGCAGCAGTGACGTTCTGTCGGCACCAGAGAGAATCAGTCTGCAAATGTGAGAGGCAGCGTATTTAAACAACCGCTGAAAGGTAAGCAGTATTACTAGTTTTACTCTAACTTTGGCCCCTTTCTTAAAAAGTAAGAGGATCTGTTGAAATCAGAAGCAATGGTGGCCAAAAATGTGGTGGGAAAGGACAGGAGCAGGTAGCCTATGAAAAGAAAATTACTTTTGTCCTGCCCAGAAGCTGCTGTTAAACGAACAATTTGCTTTATAGCGGCTTGTGGGCAGGACAAAAGTAATGTTCTTTATATAGGCTCACCATTCCAGTCCCACAGATCAGATGCAAGATTTGAAAGATATGGTGACTAAGCAAAATGTTTTACATTTCTTTATTTTCCCCCACATTGTTACAAGTGCTCCGTAATGCTTGCCTGCAGTGCACTAACTAAAATTCATTCTGGCGGTATATATAGTACAAGTATGATTCCAGCAAGCTGTCTTTCATTTATTCCTGTTTTTTTAAACGGTATTCATTCCCTAGTGGAAGATGTCAAACACAGAGGGAGCAGCCGTCACTTTTACAACTGCTGGTTGCTTCTCCATTCCACTCTGTCCCCAATACTATTGTGTGGACACCTTAATATTAAAAATTAAAAAAAAATAAAATAATTTTCTCATCCCTTGTTTTCTCTGCAGCTCCCATAATAATGCCCGAAGTCTGAGCAACACATTTGGGTTGCTGCATGACTTTGAGCAAGTCATTTGACCTCCATGTACTTTAGTCTGACCAACTCTAAAGTAGAGGCATGAATCCCATGGAAAATGAGATGCTACATCTCAGTTGGGTTACTGTGGGCACATTTTATAGCCTAGTGGTTAGAGCAATTAGCTCATTCACAGAAGAACACCATGCACAGACCACTAAGATCAGATGGTGATTGTGTAAATGTGTGGTCCTCCAGACTAGTTTTCATTATAGAAACATAGAAACATAGAATTTGACTGCAGATAAGGACCGCTTGGCCCACCCAGTCTGCCCATTTCCCTACCTACTGGATAAGCTGCAGATCCTAGTTAACCAGCAGCCTACTTCTTCCTACCCCCAACCCCTAGAATTGCCTTATGACTGTCCCATGCATGCTTGAATTCCACCACTGATTTTGACTCCACAACCTCCTCCGGAAGGCCGTTCCATGCATCCACAACCCTCTCTGAAAAAATACTTCCTTAAATTACCTCTGAGCCGCCCCTCTATCTTCAAATTGTGCCCTCTTGTTCTTGCACACCTCTTTTTTTGAAAGATGCTACCCTCTTGGACTTTGTTGATTCCCTTGAGGTACTTGAACATTTCTATCATGTCCCCCCTCTCCCTCCTTTCCTCGAGGCTATACATATTAAGCTCCTTTTGTCTCTCTTCATATGTCTTCCGGTGCAGACCCTGTGCCATTTTAGTTGCCCTCCTCTGGACAGCTTCCATCCTGTCTATGTCTTTGCGGAGATTGGGTCTCCAGAACTGCACACAGTACTCCAGATGGGGTCTCACCAGCTGTCTGTACAGAGGGATAATAACTTCCTGATTTCTACTGGTGATGCCTCTCCCTATGCATCCCAGTATCCCCCCAGCCCTCCTTGCTGCCCTCTCACACTGCTTGCCCACCTTTAGGTCATCTGATATGACTACCCCCAATTTTGTGAGTCCCCCTAGTATATAGTGATTGTTGTAATTTAGTTTTTGGGACAGAGGGATTACTTGCCACAGTGTGTGGGATAGGCTTCTCTCTGTTTTTTTTTTATGTTCAATGGTACAATTAACCCTTTTCTGGGAGGGGGGCAGGGTGTGCTCGTACTTGTTTTTGTTGATGTATGCCATATGGAGTAGCACCCCTTATAATCCCCATTTATAGTTTATGAACTAGCAAGGGTAACTAGCTAATATTGGATACAGACAGTTTGTAAATGGAGAAGTATGGCTTTCTCACTTAGCTACTCCCAGCCAGTGACCTGCACATTGGCCTGGGAACCGTACCTTAATTAAGGCTATTTTGGGCTGATGCTGCTGCACCCTAAATAAAGGTAAGCCATTCAAGGCAGATGCAGTTTAGAGTAGGGACCCAGCTGATGGGTGGTCTACCTCAACATTGGTAGCTGGGTGACTTCACAGCAGGGCCCTGACTGAGGCGAAAACTGAGACCCCCACTCCTTTGGAAATCAAATCAGTAAGTTGCCAATTTAAGCTGAAAACATGTTTAATGTTACATTTAACCTGTTTTTGGGGGGGGGTGGGGCAGGGTGTGCTCTGACTTGTTTTTTTGTTGATGTATGCCATATGGAACACCCTTCATTTAGAATCCCATTTATAGTTCATGAATGAGATTCACAAGGGTGAACAGCTAATATTGGACACAGTTTATAAATGGGCCCTGAGGTGAATATCAAGATACCTCCCACTCCTTTTGAAATCAAATCAGTAAGTTGCCACTTCAGGCTGAAAGCTGTTTTAATGTTACATTTGAGTTACCCCTTTTCTTGGGGTGGGCTAGGGTTCAGGGTGTGCTCCGACTTGTTTTTGTGTGGGATAGACACTGAGGGGAGGTTAGGGTTTTTTTGTGGCTAAAGAAGTGCTGCAAAATTAATTGAGGGCAGTTAACAGTTAGTTGTCAGTTAGCTGATATGAAATTCACCATAGGCACTGGTTTTCTTCTCTGCCATTTTGCAGCCCACCTATTTGTGCTGATTGCTGTTTATTCTGTGCCAATAGCAATATATTATTAGCAGGTGCAGCTAATAGTAGTTTTTCTGTTTCATCAAATTTAAAAGAAGGATTAGTAAAGATGTATCTGCAGCAGCTGCACAAAGTTTATAAATGCATTACGCAGAACAGTTTGTTTATGGTTTGAAGTTCTCCTTTGTATACAAGGAAATATAAGCAGCGGATGCTTAAAGTTTAAACCTCCACTGCTTATATTTCCTATCCTTGTTGTACTTAGAGGTTTTATATGGTTTAACAGAGCTTTTCATGTGCATTACATTTAAGCAGCCACGTTCAGTTTCAATTCAGTGTCTTACAGGAATAGTCAGACTGCCGGCAGACAGAGTAAGTGATTTCTTAAGCTGTGTTTACACCATGGCTGCAAACTGAGCACTGTGCTGCTCCGAGTGCACTGAGCTGTCTGTACATCTCCTGTGTCTCCATTTACATGCATTCCCATTCTCCGCCACAAGTTACACCGGTGGGTGGGTGGGGGGAGTGATTGTAGGTCGTGTGACGTGGCTCTGACGCACTCCCTCACACGTCACATCTGCTGGTTGCCATGCCTTCCAATATACAGGAAGTGCTGGTGCGAAAACTGCTATTTGTGAAATACACCGTACCATGTGTATGCTAACCGGCACCCCACCACCGTAAACAAGCATTTGTCAATGCTGAATGTTGATTGTTTTGCTCCGTTGAGCTCTCTGTCAGTTACTCGTTCTGTTTCTCTTGGCGCTGCACGCTGCGCTGTTGTACTGGGCTCCTGCCTGTATTGGCACCTTTGTCTGCCCACAAAGAAATCTGCAGGTGTCCTGACAGAGCTCCCTTGAGGTCGCTCAGTCTCCCTCTCTCACTCGCTCATTCTGTTTCTCCTGGTGCTGCAGGCTGCCCTTTTGTACTGGGCTCCTGCCTGTGTTGCTACCTTTTTCTGCCCACAAAGAAATCTGCAGCAGTCATGATAGAGCTCAGCTGAGCTCGCTCACTCCCTCTCTCTGTCGTTCATTCTGTTTGTCCCACCGCTGCAGGCTGCCCTTTTGTACTGGGCCCCTGCCTGCATTACTACCTATTTCTGCCCACAAAGAAATCCACAGCAGTCCCAACACAGCTCCGTTGAGCTCACTCACTTCCCCTCCCTCACCCACTCATTCTGTTTCTCCCAGCACTGCAGGGTGCCCTTTTGTACTGGGCTCCTGTGTTGGGGTCTTTTTCTGCCCACAAAGAAATCTGCAGCAGTCTTGACAGAGGTCCGTTGAGCTCGGTCACTCCTCCTCTCACTCACTCGATCTTAATCTGTCCCAAACACTGATTTCCCACAGCGACTGTACTATTCTGCGGCAGGAGTGCAAAAACATATTTAGGCCAGGATTTGAAAAATGACAGCTGTACTGTTCATAAGGAGACGTGAAAAAATGCCACTGTTGAAAATGTGGCGTGAAAATATTTCAAATTTGCGAAGTTACAAGGGTGCGTGGAAACAGTTCAATGCATGCTTGTAACACAGTCATTTTATGGACTTTCGTCACCAAATTTTCAACATAGGGATTTTAGGACCTCTGGTCATGAACAGTGTCAATGTCATTTTCTTAATCTGTCCCAAACACTGATTTACAACAGCAACCGCGCTATTCTGCGCCGCAAGTTTCCAAAACACATTTCGTCCAGGTTGTGAAAAATGACAGCTGTACTGTTCATAAGGAGGTGTGAAAAAATGCCAATATTGAAAATCTGGTGTGAAAATATTAATGATTTGAGAAGCTACAAGGGTGCGTGGAAACTGCACAACACACGCTCGTAACAGTCACTTTATGGACTTTCATCACAAAATTTTCAACATACACATTTTAGGACCTCTGCTCATCAACAGTGTCACTGTGGTTTTCTTAAAGAGCAACTGACACGATCTGGCCAAAAGTGGTACATTGCAGAATTAGAATAAGCATACTCCCACTAAACCCCATATCAAAAACTAGATGTCTGTGTTACTTCATTTTAAAGTTATTAGCCATTTTGTAACCCTGATTTCACTACCTGTTCAAAAAAGCCTATGTCAGTGAAGCGCTGATGATGATGTCGTCTGGTGACCTCATAGTCTAGAATTCCCTGTCAGCAAGATTATAGGACCTGTTTCTCCAAAGTTGTAAATATCATGTGCAATGGTTTTCACAAGTAAAACAGGCAGCACCAGTCAGTAAACTAAGTGGTCTCTTTTTTCCACTTGGTCTATGAAATCCCAGTGACTTAATTCAGCATATTTGGAAATCAATCTACATATGGCTTTAGAACAGTGCTGTACTGCTAGCATTGTTTCACAGCCATCTATTGGCCTGCGAAGGGAGTTGCAGAAACAACTACCAGATCTGAAATCTCCTGTGTACTTTAATATATGCATTTCCCATAATGCACAGCAACCAAATCCCAAACAGCAAACACAGCAGAAAAATGGAGATGATTCCACTCTATCTGTGTTTTATTGTACTTGCTAATATGGAATGTCATGTTACAATGTCTTAAAATGCATAACTCTGTTTCTGCACTTGCCACATTACAAGCACATTAACCCACTCCAGAGCATAGTTCTACCGTGGAATTAACTTTGTTACAAAAACTGACACTCTTATAGTTTTATAGCAATGATTTTTGAATGGTGCTGCCTGTTTTACATATGAAAACCACTGCATGTGATCTTTACAGCTTTGAAGAAACAGATCCTATAAGCTTGCTAACAGGGATTAATAGACTGTGAGTTCCACAGATGACATCAGCAGCAGCTCTTCACTGAAATGGGCTTTTTTGTTCACAGGTACTGAAATCAGGGTTACAAAATGGCTAATATCTTTAAAATGATGTAACTCAGAAATCTAGTTTTTGGTATGAGATTTATTAGAGGTCTGCTTATTTGGATTCTGCAATGTAGCACTTTTGGCGTCAGTGGCTCTTTAATGTGTCCCGAACACTGATTTCCCAGAGCGACCACATTATTCTGTGCTGGCAGTGCGAAAACGCATTTCGGCCAGGATGTGAAAAATGACAGTTGTACTGTTCATAAGGAGGTGTGGGCGTAACCAGTCATTGCTTTGTCTCCACTCCAGAGACCCTGCTGTAATATAGGACCACAGAGGATCCTGGGCGGGAGGGTGTGAAACTCTAAAGTTCTGGCACAGCTCCACTGAGCTCGCTCACTCCCCCTCTCTCACTTGCACATTCTATTTCTCCCAACGCTGCAGGCTGCCCTTTTGTATTGGGCTCCTGCCTGCATTGGCGCCTTTTTCTGCCCACAAAGAAATCCACAGCAGTCTCAACACAGCTCTGTTGAGTTCACTCACTCCTCCTCTCTCACTCGCTCATTCTGTGGCTCCCCGCTCTGCAAGTTGCCCTTTTGTACTTGGCTCCTGCCTCCATTGGCGTCTTTTTCCGCCGACAAAAAAATCTGCAGCAGTCCCGACAGAGCTCAGTTGAGCTTGGTCACTCCCCCTCTCTCAGTCACTCATTCCGTTTCTCCCGGCACTGCAGGCTGGCCTTTTGTACTGGGCTCCTGCCTGCATTGGCACCTTTACTGCCCACAAAGAAATCTGCAGCAGTCCCGACAGAGCTCCGTTGAGTTCACTCACTCCCCCTCCCTCACTTGCTCTCTCGTTCTGTTTCTCCCAGTGCTGTAGGCTGCCCTTTTGTACTGGGCTCCTGCGTTAAGGCCTTTCTCTTTCCACAAAGAAATCCACAGCAGTTCTGACAGACCTCAGTTGAACTTGGTTACTCCCCCCTCTCACTCACTCGATCTTAATCTGTCCCAAACACTGATTTCCCACAGCGACCATGCTATTCTGTGGTAGGAGTGCAAAAACATATTTTGGCCAGGATGTTAAAAATGAGAGCTGTACTGTTCATAAGGAGGAGTGAAAAAATGGCAGTGTTGAAAATGTGGCCTGAAAATATTAAAAATTTGCGAAGTTACAAGGGTGCGTGGAAACAGTTCAACACACCCTTGTAATACAGTCATTTTACAGAGTTTTGTCACCAAATTTTCAACATAGGGATTTTAGAACCTTTGGTCATGAATAGTGTCACTGTCATTTTCTTAATCTGTCCCGAACACTGATTTCCCACAGCGACTGCGCTATTCTGCACTGGAAGAGCAAAAACACATTTTGGTCAGGATGTGAAAAATGACAGCTGTACTGTTCATAAGGAGGTGTTAAAAAATACCAGTGTTGAAAATCTGGCATGACAATATTACAAATCTGCAAAGTTACAAGGGTGCGTAGAAACTGCACAACGCACACTTGTAACACAGTCATTTGATGGGCTATCATCACCAAATTTTCAACATAGGGATTTTAGGACCTCTGCTCATGAACAGTATCACTGTCATTTTCTTAATCTGTCCCAGACACTGATTTCCCACATCGACTGTGCTATTCTGCGCCGGAAGTGCGAAAACATATTTTGGCCAGGATAGGAAAAATGACAGCTGTACTGTTCATAAGTAGGTGTGGGAAAATGGCAATGTTGAAAATCTGGAGTGAAAATATTATAAATTCGCAAAGTTACAAGCGTGCATGCAAACTGCTCAATGCACATTCGTAACACAGTCATTTTTTGGAGTATTGGCACCAAATTCTTAACATAGGCATTTTAGGACCTTTGCTCATAAACGGTGTCACTGTCATTTTCTTAATCTGTCCCGAACACTGATTTCCCACAGCAACTGCGCTATTCTGCGCTGGAAGTGCGAAAACACATTTTGGCCAGGATGTGAACAATGACAGCTAAACTGTTCACAAGGAGGTGTGGAAAAATGCCAATGTTGAAAATCTGGCATGAAAATATTGCAAATCCGCGAACTTACGAGCGTGCATAGCAACTGCACAACGCACGCTCATAAAACAGTCATTTTTTTTATTTTTTCCACCAAATTTGCCATATAGGCTTTTTGAGAGCCCACCTCATGAACACTGGCACTGTCATTTTGTTAATCAGTCCTGAAAGGTGATTCCATGCAGTGACCGCAAAATCACCTTTCAGGGCCAAATAGTGCCATGACAGTGGCAGAATTCATGGGGGGGAGGGTCCCAAAAACCCCATGTTGAAAATTTGGTGCCAAAATTCCAAAACATGCCTGAGATATGCATCAAAGTTGAAAAAAAAAACCTATTTATTCCATTATACAGCTTACCGGCATTTCCTCAGTTCACAGTCGGCTTTGAAGAGTGCAGACGTGTTACTGGTCCACCGAAGATCGTTGCACCAGACTCCGGAGGTAAGTGTATGGGGTGAGAGGGTGTGGGGGAGGCAGGGTGCGCAGTGGGTGAATCACGGGTTGTGGGAGGAGGCAGGAGACCACGAGGACCATTTCTTTTTGACACGTTACAAGAAAAAAAATTGAGGGACTTTTTTTTTACAGGGCCATTTGGCACACTGGGGTGGGCTCTCAGTGTGCCAACAGAGTGTTTTTTGGGGCAGCTCTAGCCGACGGGGATTGGGCACCCCTCAGCACAACTGCACTGGGTGTTTGGGAATTATGTCGACAGGGCATGGGATCCCTGTCGGCAAATGAAAGTGGAAGGGGGGACATAATGCCGATGGGGAGTGGGCTCCCCTGTCGGCAACATGAACGTAGGCACTGAAGCCAATGGAGATTGGGGTCCCCATTGGCAAACAAACATGGTGGGGGGGCACATTCTGCCGAGGGGGATTAAGCACCCCCTCAGCAGTAGGTAGTGCTTTAATATTGTTTGTGAACACAGCGGGAAGCCGCTGCCATGTTCACAAACAATATCACAGTAACAAGGTTCCGCCCAGCAATGACAGGCCGCGCCCTCATTGCAGCGGAATCTCTTATGCTGCAATGATGAGGCGGCCCCTGTTTGCAGTGGCTGAAACCTTACAAGGTTGTGGTACGCTGGCTGAATTAGTGTCAGCAGCAGCATGCCACCCCATTGGAAACAGCAGGCCAAGCCTCCAAAGGCTGCAGGGGCATTGGCCACAACAGTGCCGCGCCTCCACAACCTGCTTCTGCAGCAAGCTGCCGCAATATGTTTCTTGTGCCTGCGCGCAATCAACATAAAAAAGACAGACCTCGGATTTCTGCTTTTTTGTACCATTCTTCCATTTGTTCAAACAGGGGACAATGAACTGCTGTGGCTTGTGGGGAAGTAAACACTCACGGTCTTCCTGCTTCTGACACAAAGGAGGCCAGGAGTCCACAGCATGATGGGTAATTTGCAGGGTGCATCGGATGCCAATCGGATTCACACACAGGGCTAATCCTCTTGAGTCACATGGTGATCATTCTCCTGCTGCATTGATAAAAACTCAGGCAAAGGCACTCTGAGGCGGAACAGTGAGTGTTCACATGGTGACATCTGCAGCGCATTATCCTGTGTGCATGGGTTAATGCACTGCAGATGTAGTAGTGTAAACAAGGCTTTAGTGTGCTTTCTGATTCAGGTGCACATTCCTACTCTAGCATTGCTTGCCAACCAGTGCTATAGTGGAAATGTGCCCTTTAATTAGAAAGCACAATAAAAAAAATCACTTCTTCTACTGCCAGCAATCTGACAATTCCTGTCAGGCACTGTATTGAAACTGAGCAATTCATTTAATAATGGATTAATTTGATATTAATAAAGTAAAATGATTCTTTAAGCAGCAGCCAGCTATTCGCCGCTGTCTGCCGCAGACTGCCCACAGCAGCCACCAGTGACTGTGACTGCATGACTGCCAGCCTACCTGGAAGAAGATAGTCGGGCCAAGACGGGTGCTTTGCCTTCATTCTACTCTTTTTTTTTTTTTATGTTGATTGCACACATGCGCAAGAAACATATTGCGGCAGGTTGCCAGAAGCAGTTTGTGGAGGCTCGGCACTGTTGTGGCCAATGCCCCCACAGCCTTAAAAGGCTTGGCCTGCTTTCCCCAATGGTGTGGCACGCTGCTGCTGACACTAGTTCAACCAGCATGCCACAACCTTGAGAAGTTTTAGCCACTGCAATCAGGGGCCGCCTCGACGTTGCAGCGTCATCCGCTGCAATGAGGGAGTGACCCCTCATTGCAGGGCTCCCTTGCATTCCCCACCTGTTTGCCAAGGGGGTGCCCAGTCTCCCTCAGCATCATGTCCCCTCCCCTGTTTTTTTTGGCGATGGGGGTGCCCAATCCCCATCAGCATGATCCCCCTGCAAGTTTTGTGTTGCTGAGGGGTGCCTAATCCCCCTCGGCTCATGAGACCCCTCCATACCAGTATGTGCTGATGGGGGTGCCCAATCCCAGTCGGCATAATGTCACCCCCCGCTTTTGTTGTATGCCGATGGGGGTGCCCGGTCCCATCGGCATGATGTGGTCCCCTCTTTTGTTGTGTGCCAACAGGGGGTGCCCAATCTCCTGTCAGCTACAGCTGCCCCCCCCAAAAAAGAGTCTGTTGGCACGCTGGGAGCCCACCCCAGCATGCCACATGCCCTAAAAAAAAAAAATGGTCCCGCAATGTTTTTTTATATTTTTCCCCTGTGAAAAAAGGAAACGGTCCATCGCCGGTCTCCCTGCCCCCTCCCACAACTCGCGCCCACCCACTGCGCACCCTGCCTCCCCACACCCCTCTCACCCCATACTTACCTCCAGAGTCTGCTGCGATGATCTTGGGTGGACCGGGAACACGTCTGCACTCTTCAAAGGTGACCGCGAACTGAGGAAATGCCGGTAAGCTGTATAATGGAATACATAGGATTTTTTCAACTTTAATGCATACCTCAGTCATTTTTTGGAATTTTGGCACCAAATTTTCAACATGGGGTTTTTGGGACCCCTCCTCATGAGTTCTGCCACTGTCATGACATTAATCAGCCCCGGAAGGTGATTTCGCGGTCACTGCACAGAATCGCCTTTAGGGACCGATTAACGAAACGACAGTGCCAGTATTCATGAGGTGGGCTCTCAAAAAGCCTATGTTGCAAATCTGGTGAAAAAAATTCAAAAAATGACTGCTTTACAAGCGTGCATTGCGCAGTTGCTACGCACGCTCATACCTTTGCGAATCTGCAATATTTTCACTCCAGATTTTCAACATTGGCATTTTTCCACACCTGCTTGTGAAGAGTACAGCTGTCATTTTTCATATGCTGGCCGAAATGTGTTTTTGCACTTCTGGCACAGAATAACGCTGTTGCTGTGGGAAATCAGTGTTTGGGGCAGATTACAAAAATGACAGTGACAGTTTATGAGCAGAGGTCCTAAAATGCCTAGGTTAAAAATTCGGTGCCAATACTCCATAAAATGACTGTGTTACGAGCGTGCATCGTGCAGTTTGCATGCACACTCATAAGTTCGCTAATGTATAATATTTTTACCCCAGATTTTCAACATTGCCATTGTTCTGCACCTCCTTATGAACAGTACAGCTGTCATTTTTCAGATCCTGGCCGAAATATGTTTTCACACTTCTGGTGCAGAATAGCGTGGTTGCTGTGGGAAATCCATGTTTGGGACACATTATGAAAATGACAGTGACACTGTTCATTAGCAGAGGTCCTAAAATGCCTATATTGAAAATTTGGTGACGAAAGTCCATAAAATGAGTGTGCTACGTGCATGCGTTGTGCAGTTTCCATGCACGCTCATACCTTCGGAACTTTGCAATATTTTCACTCCAGATCTTCAACATTGCCATTTTTCCACACCTCTTTATGAACGGTACTGCTGTCATTTTTCACATCCTGGCTGAAATGTGTTTCGTTCTTCTGGCGTACAATAGCGTAGTTGCTGTGGGAAATCAGTGTTCGGGACATATTAAGAAAACCACACTGACACTGTTCATGAGCAGAGGTGCTAAAATGCCTATGTTAAAAATTTTGTGATGAAACTCCATAAAATGACTGTGTTACGAGCGTGCATTGTGCAGTTTCCATGCACCCTTGTGACTTTGTCAATTAGTAATATTTTCACACCATATTTTCAACACTGGCATTTTTCCACACCACTTTATGAACAGTACAGCTGTCATTTTTCACATCCTGGCTGAAATGTGTTTTCGCGCTTCCCGCGCAGAATACTGCAGTCACTGACAGAAATCAGTGTTTGGGACAGATTAGGATCAAGCGAGTGAGAGAGGGGGGAGTGACCGGGCTCAAGCTGAGCTCTGTCGGGACTGCTGCGGATTTCTTTGTGGGCAGAAAAAGGTGCCAATGCAGGCAGGAGCCCAGAATAAAAGGGCAGCCTACAGCGCCGGAAGACACAGAACGAGTGAGTGGGGGGGGGAGGAGGAGTGAGTGAGCTCAACGGAGCTCTGTTGGCACTGCTGCGGATTTCTTTGTGGGCAGAAAAAGACAGCAATGCACGCAGGGGCCCAGTACAAAAGGGCAGCCTGCAGTGGTGGAAGAAACAGAACGAGCGACTGAGAGAGGGGGGAGTGAGTGAACTCAACGGAGCTCTAGCGTGACTGCTGTGGATTTCTTTGTGGGCAGAAAAGGGTTTCAATGCATGCAGGAGCCCCATACAAAAGGGCAGCCTGCAGCGCGGCAGAAACAGAACGAGTGAGTAAGAGAGGGGGAGTGAGTGAAGTCAGTGGAGCTCTGTCGGGAGTGCTGCAGATTTCTTTGTGGGCAAAAAAGGTGACAGCAGAGGCAGGAACCCAGTACAAAAGGGCAGCCTGCACCACCAGGAGAAACAGAATGAGCGCATAAGACAGGTTTAGTGAGTGACCTCAACAGAGCTCTGTCAGGACAGCTGCGGATTTCTTTGTGGGCAGAAAAAGGTGTCAACGCAGGCTGGAGCCCAGTACAAAAGGACAGCCTGCAGTGCCGGAAGAAATACTACAAGTGAGTGAGAGAGGGGGAGTGAACGAGCTCAATGGAGCTGTATCATGACTGCTGTGGATTTGTTTGTGGGCAGGAAAAGGCGGCAACGCAGGCAGAAACCCAGTACAAAAGGACAGCCTGCAGCACCAGCAGAAATGGAATGAGTGAGTGAAAGGGGGTGAATGAGCGAGCTCAACGGAGCTGTGTTGGGACTGCTGCAGATTTCTTTGTAGGAGGAAAAAGGCTGCAATGCACGCAAGGGCCCAGTACAAAAGGGCAGCCTGCAGCACCAGCAGAAATGGAATGAGCGAGTGAGAGAGGGTGAGTGAGCGAGCTCAATGGAGCTGTGTTGGGACTGCTGCAGATTTCTTTGTGGGCGGAAAAAGGCTGCAATGCATGCAGGGGCCCAGTACAAATGGCAGCCTGCAGCAGCGGGAGAAACAGAACAAGCGAGTGAGAGGGGGGAGTGAGCAAGCCCAACGGAGCTCTATCGTGACTGCTGCAGATTTCTTTGTGGGCAAAAGAAGGTGGCAACACAGGCAGGATCCCAGTACAAAAGGGCAGCCTGGAGCGGCAGCAGAAATGGGATGAGCGAGTGAGAGCGGGGAATGAGCGAGCTCAACGGAGCTCTGTCGGGACTGCTACAAATTTCTTTGTGGGCAGAAAAAGGCGCCAACAGAGGAAGGAGCCCACTACAAAAGGGCAGCCTGCAGCACCAGGAGAAACAGAATGAGTTAGTGAGACAGAGGGATTGAGCGACCTCAACGGAGCTCTATAATGACTGCTGCGGATTTCTTTGTGGGCAGCAAAAGGTGGCAAAGCAGACAGGAGCCTAGTACAAAAGACCAGCCAGCAGCACTGGCAGAAACAAAATGAGTGAATGAGGGTGGGGGAGTGAGCAAGCTCAATGGAGGTCTATCGTGACTGCTGCAGATTTCTTTGTGGGCAGGAAAAGGCAGCAATGCAGGCAGGAGCCCAGTATAAAAGGCCAGCATGCAGCGCCTGCAGAAACGGAATGAGCACATGACAGAGGGGGAGTGAGCGACCTAAACGGAGCTGTGTCAGGACTGTTGCAGATCTCTTTGTGGGCATAAAAAGGTGCCAATGCAGGCAGGAACCCAGTACAAAAGGGCAGCCTGCAGCAGCAGGACACACAAAGCAAGCGAGTGAGGGAAGGGGAGTGAGTGAGCTCACCGGAACTCTGTTGGGACTGGTGCGGAATTCTTTGTGGCCAGAAAAAGGCAGCAATGCATGCAGGGACCCAGTACAAAAGGGCAGCCTGCAGTGGTGGGAGAAACAGAATGAACGAGTGAGAGAGGGGGAGTGAGTGAGTGAGCTCAATGGAGCTCTATCGTGACTGCTGCAGATTTCTTTGTGGGCAGAAGAAGGCGGCAATGCAGGCAGGAGCCCAGTACAAAAGGGCAGCCAGCAGAAACAGAACGAGTGAGTGAGTGAGTGAGAGAGGAGGAGTGAGTGAGCTCAACGGAGCTCTGTTGGGACTGCTGCAGATTTCTTTGCAGGCAGAAAAAGGTGCCAACAGATGCAGGAGCCAACTACAAAATGGCAGCCTGCAGCGCCAGGAGGAACAGAATGAGCGAGTGAGACAGGCAGAGTGAATGACCTCTATGGAGCTCTGTCGGGACAGCTGCGGATTTCTTTGTGGGCAAAAAAAGGTGCCAATGCAGGCAGAAGCCCAGTACAAAAGGGCAGCCTGCAGCAGCGTGAGACACAGAACAAGTGAGTGAGGGAGGGGTAGTGAGTGAGCTCAGTGGAGCTCTGTTGGGACTGCTGCGGACTTCTTTCTGGGCAGAAAAAGAGGCAGCAATACGCACAGGGGCCCAGTACAAAAGGGCAGCCTGCAGCAGTGGGACAAACAGAATGAGCAAGTGAGAGAGAGGGAGTGAGCGAACTTAACAGAGCTCTATCATGACTGCTGCAGATTTCTTTATAGGCAGAAGAAGGCAACGCAGGCAGGAGCCCAGTACAAAAGGGCAGCCTGCAGCACCAGCAGAAACAGAACAAGTGAATGAGAGCAGGGGAGGGAGTGAGGAGCTCAAGGGAGCTCTGTCGGGACTGCTGCAGATTTCTTTGTGGGCAGGAAAAAGGCACCAACAGAGGCAAGAGCCAACTACAAAATGGCAGCCTGCAGCGCCAGGAGAAACAGAATGAGCGAATGAGACAGGGAGAGTGAGCGACCTCAACGGAGCTCTGTCATGACTGCTGCGGATTTCTTTGTGGGCATAAAAAGATGGCAATGCAGGCAGGAGCCCAGTACAAAAGGCCAGCGAGCAGCGCCGGCAGAAAAGGAATGAGAGAGTGAGACAGGGGGAGTGACCGAGCTCAATGGAGCTGTGTCAGGACTGCTGCAGATTTCTTTGTGGGCAGAATAAGCCGCCAACACAGGCAGGAGCCCAATACAAAAAAACAGACTGCACCAGCGTGAGACACAGAATGAGCGAGTGAGGGAAGGGGAGTGAGTGAGCTCAACGGAGCTCTGTTGGGACTGCTGCGGATTTCTTTGTGGGCAGAAAAAGGCAGCAATGCACCCAGGGGCCCAGTACAAAAGCAAGTCCAGAAAAAAAACGCGAAAATCAAACAGATGGAAAACAGCCGTGCAGCACCACTGAAACAGGGCAGCTAACCCCAAAAATCAGAACATCAAACAAGTAGTAGTGTGCGACAATGCCTTCCCACTAGAAATCCAGTTCACGTCGGTGAACTTTGAAATAATGCAGTCTACAAAAAAAGTTAAAGCACAATTGCCAGAACTGCCGTTTGTTTCATCAAAGTTCCATAAAGAAAGTGAGTACAGCAGGACCTTCTCCAAACAATCTTTGTTGTTTGCAGAAGATTCTGCTGTACCCACTTTCTGTATGGAACTTTGACTAAATAAACTGCAGTTCTGTAATGTGCTAACTTTTTTTGTAGACTGCATTCTTTCAAAGTTCACTGACATTAACTGGATTTCTAGTGGGAAGGCATTGTCTCGCACTACTACTTGTTTGATGCCCAGTACAAAAGGGCAGCCTGCAGCGGTGGGAGAACCAGAACAAGCAAGTGAGAGAGGGGGAGTGAGCGAGCTCAACGGACCTGTGTCGGGACCACTGCAGATTTCTTTGTGGGCAGAAAAAGCCACCAACAGAGGAAGGAGCCCTGTACAAAAGGGCAGCCTGCAGCACCAGGAGAAACAGAATGAGCGAGTCAGAGAGGAGGAGTGACCCACTTCAACAGAGCTCTGTCGGGCCAGCTGCGTTCTTTTTTTTTGTGGATAGAAAAGGGTGCCAATGCAGGCAGGAGCCCAGTACAAAAGGGCAGCCTGCAGCACTGGGAGAAACAGAACGAGCGAGTGACAGAGGGCCAGAAAGCGAGCTCAACGGACCAACCCAATCAACATTCGGTATTGACAAATGCTTGTTTTTGGTAGGTGCTTGACTTATGTTCTTGCTCTGTAATAGAAGGCATAGCGGTTTAAATTGGCCAGTGGAAGATGGAACTCTAAATTCTCTAACCACATTACATGAAGAGTAAGCTGCCGTGTGTGTGTGTGCACGGGGGGGGGGGAGTGAACTGAATTGTGTGCTACAACTGCTCAGTATCAATATGGTATCTTACAGGAATAGTCAGACTGTTCGCAAAAGAGCAGGTGATTATGTGCTTTCTACATTCTAATTAAAGTACACATTCCAACTGTAGCAATGGTTCCAACTAATGTTATAATCAGAATGTGCACTTTAGTAAGAAAGAACAATAATAAAAAAAAAATTGCTGTACTGCAGTGCTGGCAGTCTGACTAGTCCTACAACACACTGTATTTAAATAAAGGGAATTCTGTATTTCTGTGTTTGCTCTTAAGATGGAAAAGCCACAAGCACTTTGAAAGGTTACAATGCTTAGGCCAGTTGTCCTGTTCCTTTCAGTAATCTTTTGAGTGGTTAGTCAGCAGTATATGATTTCATTGCCTGGGCCGGCAGGTGTGCTGTGCTTCCTGCATTTAAAATCAAACAATAAAGTATTAAATCATATCATATGATATGATTTTAATACTTTTATTGTGTGGTCTTAAAAGCAGGAAGCGCAGCAGGATGGAGAACAGGTCACAGATGTAAGGGTGGAGGAACCACTGGCTGGCAGCAATCACCACACAGTGTGGTTCTCTGTCAGTTTGAATAGAGAAATCAGCAAAACAAAACCAAAGGTCCTGGACTTCAGAAAGGAAGACTTTGGCAGGATGGGGTAATTAATGAGAACACACACAGATGGCATTCACCCTGACATGGATGCAGAGCAGAAATGGGCAATCATACAATTAGGGCTGATTGAATCCACTAAAGCTTGTGTCAAGAGCCAGCAAAAGTAATCAAGTACCAAGCATCCAAGCTGGATGACCAGAGAGGTCACGGAGAAGGTGAGGAATAGAGAAGGGCCTTCCAAACCTACAAGAGAACCAACAGGGCAGAGAATAGGGAGAACTATGTGAGGAAATCCAGGGAAGTGATTAGAGCAGTCAGGACTGCAAAGGCAGCCAGGGAAAGGAAATTAGCACAGAGGATTAAGGAAGGGGAAAAGGATTTCTTCAGGTATATCAGGGAAAAGAGGAACTGCAAGGATCAAATAGTTAGGATCAGGAAAGGCAGTAGGTGAGTGGGTTGGTAGACAAGGGGCCAGAGAAGGCAGAAGTATGTAATAAGTACTTCTGTTTAGTGTTCATAAGGGAGAGGGATGGGCCTGTTCCTGGAGGAAAAGGGGGTGCAGGCATGGGTGGAGGTGAGACAACCACAGATGAGGTCATCACAGTGGAAATGGCACTGGAGGGCCTTAGGTCCCTGAGGGTAGACAAGGCACCTGGGCCTCACAAGGTATATCCCATGATCTGCAAGATGACAGACAGCACAGGTTCGTCACTGGCAGATCCTGCCAGACAAACTTGGTTGATTTTTGTTTGGCTGGGTCAAGAGGGCACCGGACAAGAGTCATGTGGTCAATGTAGTCTACATGGATTTCAGCAAGGCCTTCGATTCAGTGCCACATGTAAGGTGGACCTGAAAGTTGAGGAGTCTTGGTATAGGGTGGAAGCTAGCCCGATGGGTAGAAAACTGGCTGAGGGACAGACAACAGAAGGTAGTTGTGGGGGGGGAGCATCGGAACCCAGGGCAGTAACAAGTGGTGTCCCACAGGGATCAATACTGGGACCAGTCCTGTTTAACATTTTCATCACAGAGATAGCAGTTGGGATCAAGAATAAGATCAGCCTCCTCTCCGATGACACCAAGATCTGCACTGAGGTGGATGGGGAAGAGGGTCGCAAATTACTGCAGGAGAACTTGGCAACTTGAGGAGTGGTCGCACACCTGGCAGCTTGGGTGCAAGGTGATGCATTTCGGAGCTAAACACCAAGGATACAGCTACTGGATAGATGGTATCAAACTGTCCACATCCAATGAGGAGAAGGATCTGGGGGTGCTGGTGACCAGGGAATGAAACCACTCAGCCCAGTATAGGAAGGCAGCGGCTAAGGCTAACAGGATGCTAGGGTGCATAGCAAGGGGGAATTACATCCAGATGTTGTGAAGTCATACTGCCCCTGTACAGATCCCTGGTGAGGCCACACTTGGAGTACTGTGGGCAGTTCTGGTGCCCGAACTTGAAAAGGGATATCAAACTCCTGGAGGCAGTGCAGCAAAGAGCAACAAAGATGATCCAGGGGGATGAGGGATAGAACTTACAAAGAAAGAAGCACTCAACATGTATGCCCTGGAGGAGAGAAGAGAGAAAGGGACATGGTGAAGACCTTCAGGTACATGAAGGGGATTAACAGAGTGGGCCTCCAGGGTGGGTTCACTCTCAAGAATGGAAGAGATGCCAGAGGGCACTCCCTGAAGTTAAAGGGGGGCAGATTCAGGAGGGAAAGGAGGAGGCACTACTTCACTGAAAGAGTGGTAACAGGGTGGAATGCACTGCCTGAGCAACTCATATCAGTGCAGACTGTGGGGTGCTTCAAGAGGGGGCGGGATAAATTCAAGGGGAAAGTATGCACTGGGGGTGGATAGTTGGGGGAGGGAAGAGTTAATGGGGGGCGCTGCAGTCTAATGGGGCTGAAGTGCTGCATACTCGAGCAGACTAGATAGACCATATTGCCTGTATCTGCTGGCAAGTTCACATGTTGACCAACTAAAGATACCGTTTGAGTGCTGACCACACAAAAATAGGTTTTCACGTATTTCTTTTTCATATACAGACTGCGAGTACGAGCGTGTTTAAGCACTCCTGGCTGTTTTTTATACACCATTCAACTGTTTGCATTTATTAACTGCTTTATACGTGTAATCCCTTTTGGAGCCCTGTTTAATTCCATAATAACAGGAGGAGGAGTGGTAGTGAACTACTGACTCAGTGGCAGCAAAATTTGCTTGGCTACACTTTGTAAACTGCAGGATTATCTGTAGTAGTATTGGCAGCGTAGCTGTTGCTGGGGAAACGGATTGCATTTCTGGTAACCTGGGACATTTAACTCGCCCTGTGGTGAGCCGTGCAAGCTGAGCAGGGTGAGCGTGCTCGCGCATGTGCAGACATGTGCGTGTTTAGAGTGTTCAGCGGATTCAGCAGCTCAACAAGCATCTGTGGTAAATTTGGATTTTTGATCAAAACCTTATATAAGCTAGTGTAGTTTATAAATACTTGGAATATTATTTGTGCTGATTGCCTAAATCGCATATCCCATATACTAATATGGAATCTAATAATCAGGTTAACCACACTATTATGACTACTGAAGGGGAAATTGGACTAAAATGTTAAACATGTTTATGTACAAATTAGTGGATTCACTATCTAACATGGTAAATATTTATCAACGTGGAAAATGTTCAGTAAATAAAGCAATGGAAGATGAACTAAGTACCTTTGGGAAAAGATTAATTATATTAGAAAAAAGTCAGGCAGACATGTTGAGATGACATAATGAACTGAATGAAAATTTATGTGTTCCTACATTAAATACTGAGCCTTTACGCATTGTTAATCAAGAATTAAACTTGTTACAACAACCTTTAGTGCCATTAATTACCACAACAGTTAAAAACCAAGATGTTAATAGAAAAAGAGTTGGGGACGAGGATACAGAAGACCATGATTGGGCGACAGTAACAACAGGTAGAGTAATTAAAAAAGGACGAAAAGCAAACAAATTTTAAATCCTAATTAAAAACCAGTTTGAGATATTTTCTAATGACACAAATATTAGTACTCCACATTCACTTTCATCTTCAGATGTTTCTTGTTTAGGGACTGACAGAATTGTAACTGACCATTACACTCAGGAACCACTAATAATCTTTGATAACTCATTGACTCCAGTGTCTAAATTAAATCAGCGACCTGACAATCAATTAATAATTATGGAAATTGCAAATTCAATGGACACAAACTCTTCAGTGCCATTGAATCACACACCAAGGCAAATTTTTGTACTAGGTGATTCTATGATCAAACATATTGATGGGGAAATTTGTAATCCTGATAAAGCCAACAGAACCTGCCTAAGTTATAGAAGGGCTCAAATAGCTGATATCACCAATATGTTAAACCCTATACTATCCCTAGCAGGACATAATCCGCTACTAATTATCCATGCAGGGGTTAATGATGTGTGTCAATCTGAGAAAAATAAACTGGGGGAAAGCTATGTGGCACTAAATAATCTTCTGGTTGAAAGGGGTTGTACTGTCTGCTTTTCAGAGATACTACCAGTACCCAGGGCAACTTATGCCATCATAAAATTAAAAAAACAAACTGGTTAAGACTGTGGTGTTTGAAGCAGGGGATTAAATGCATTCAGCATTGGGAAGAATATTGTGGAAAGGACTCTCTTTTTTGCTGGGACGGACTCCATTTGACTAGAAGGGGTAATACTATACTGGGTAGAAAAATTGCAACAGAAATAAATAATTTAAACTAGATTATGTGGGGGAGAATTGGAAGGGTCTAATTTCTCTAAAAAGGACAAACACAAACATTAAACAACCAGTAGCCAAATATTGTAAAGTCCTTAGCTTTAATGCCAGATCTCTGAATAATTTAAGCATGGCAGAATTGGAATGTGAATGTAAACTGCTGGATATTGGTATAATTGCTATAACTGAAACTTGGTGGGGCTCATCATCCAAATAGGTTAAGGACATCCCTGGATACAGGCTGTATCATAAAGATAGACAGAATAAAAGTGGTGGAGGGGTTTGTATATTTGTACATAATGATTTAGTTTCATCGGAAATGACTAAACTCCAGTATTGAATCACTGTGGGTACAACTGCATTTTAAGGGTCTGCCAAGTTAGTTGTAGGAGTCTGTTACAGACCCCCATCGTCTGACTCTGAATATACAAATGAGGTAATTAATCAAATACCTGACATAGTAGAAAAGAACAATGTTATTATTATGGGTGATTTTAATATGCCAAGAATTAACTAGGAAATATTTACTGGGATAACTTCACAGGAAAAAATGTTAACAGTCTTATGTATTGATCTAGGCCTTGAGCAATTAGTAAATGACCCCACTAGGGGAAATAATATATTGGATCTAGTTATTACTAATTCAGGAAGTTTAGTATCAGATATAGACATTGCTGCTCCTATTGGAAATAGTGATCACAGGGCAGTAGTTTTTAACATAAGTATTACTAAAAGTAAAACAACTTCAGAAATATTACTAAAAAATTACAAAAAAGCCAACTTTAAACAAATTAATATTTTAATCAACCAAATTAATTGGAAAAATGTGTTCTTAAATAAAAATATAACCCAAGCTTAGGACTTATTCAAATAGAATATAAATAAGATAGAAAGTACCTATGTTCCTTTAAAATCCAAATATAACAAAAAGGGCAAAATACCCGATCTGGTTTAATAAAGATATACATAGACAAATAAAGCTAAAAGAGCGTCTCTTTAAGAAATTAAAAATGAAGGGTACCCATGGTACTAAGGTTAGATATAAAAATTCAGTAAATCACTTAAAAAAAACTAATTAGAAAAGCTAAAAATAAACTAGAATTGAACTTGGCTCATTCAAAATCAAACAAAAAATCACTTCATTCTTATATTAATAGTAAAAAAGGTGACTTTAGAAAAATAGGTCCTATAACATTTGAAGAGAATTCTGTTAATGATGATCAAAAAACTGCCACTATATTTAATCAATATTTTTCTTCGGTCTTCTATAATAAAGATACTTACTTTCCAAGGTGCAATTTAACCCCACTACACCCAATAATTAATGAGCAAGAAGTTAAAAATATTCTCCATAAACTAAAAAAATCTACTAGCTCAAGACCGGATAACATAAATGCATGGTTTTTGAAAGAAACTATTAACTCGGTTACTGTTCCATTAACCTTATTATTTAATAAATCACTGACTGAAGGCAATATCTCAAATGATTGGCGTACAGCAATTGTGGTTCCAATATTAAAAAAGGGTAATAAAACAAAGGTTCAAAATTATAGACCAATAAGTCTTACTTCAGTAATTGGTAAGGCCATGGAAAGAATTGTTAAAACTCACATTGATTCCGAAATCCAGATTCTTGGGGTACATGACTTTACAGAGCATGGCTTTAAAACTGGATCCTCATGTACAACTAACCTTATTTCCTTTTATAACATTAGTAGGTACCTGGATAACCATATCTCATCTGATGTTAAACTTTTGGACTACAGTAAAGCTTTTGATAAAGTGCCCCACTCTTTGGATTTTCAGGATATATAATAAACTGGGTATCCCAATGGTTATATGGTCAAACACAGATGGTCAGGGTCAACAATTTCTTATCCAGTCCACTATCGGTCACCAGTGGTGTGCCCCAGGGCTCGGTCTTGGGTCCAACATTATTTAACTTATTTACCAGTGATTTAAATATAACTTCTAGTAACTTTATTGCTAAATAAAGCTTTAGTTAGTTTAAATAAAACTAAGCTAGAAGGGAGAGTTGATACAGCTCTAAATGAGAATATTCTTCAGAATGACCTAAAAACTATAGAACAGTGGGCAAAAAGTAACTTTATGGAGTTTAATACAGACAAGTGTGTGATTTTTACATTTTGGGAATAGAAACCCCAAAAACATATATTGGTTAAATAACAAACAAATCAAATATTCCGAGTGTGAAAGAGATCTGGGGATTTTAATAAATAATAAATTATCAGCAGATTCTCATTGTAATAGAGTTGCAAATTCAGCTAACGTGATGTTGAAACAGATTAAAAAAAGTTTGTCAATAAATCTGAACAGTGTTTGGTCACCTTATATAGATCATATGTTAGACCATATTTGGATTATGGATCCCCTTATAGGAGTCCATACCTTAAAAGGGACATTTATAGACTAGAAAGAGTACAGAGACGATTAACTAAGATGATTCCTAGACTTAAAAATGACTCCTACAACTCACATTTAACTAAAACAGGTTTACACTCCCTAAAACAAAGACGATTAAGAGGTGATTTATTATATTTATTTAATATATTAAAATGTCCATTGCAAATGAAACAATGTGGATTAACGTATACGAAAAAACATATAGTCAGTAGACTACATAATAAACAATTAATTGTCGAAAGGGTAAATACTAATTAAAGAGACAACTTCTTTAATGTTAGGGCTCCACAGAAATGGAATCAACTTCCTGAATTCATAGTAAACTGAAAAACATCTAACTCTTTTAAAAACAAATTCGATATTTGGTTAACAAATAAGGAAGATGACTGACCTACTGTTGTGGGGGACAATTTCGATGGGCTATAATAGCCTTCTTTTGTCCAGTAAAACCAGTATAACCAGTATTATGCAATAGTTTTTTTACTAAATGTAGCATTTTTGTTTAAGCCAGGTTGTAATTCTCTTATCTATACGGAGGCGACTTTTTAAATATGCTTAATCTGTTTTATACATAATCTGTTTTACCAGCATCCTTACAGACATATATGTATATAATATTTTTTGGGCTGCTTTGTCTGATATGAGGTATGTAGTTCTGGAGACAAGTCACCTATCTTTTAAGAAGTAAGTGATCACTGTCACCAACCCCCACAGAACATTCAAGTCTATAATCAACAGGGCCACCCAAACTTTTCACACATTTGAATCAAAATCCACGCAGATTTAAAGTCTGTATACAAGGGAAACCTACCCTATCACTCAAAAGCAAGCGTTGTAATTAAAGCTCCATTTAATTGAATGGTGTAATTTGCACCTTTTCTCACCGTGCTACTAGCAATTTAATGAGATTAACTTCTTTTGATATTGCACGTAACCATATAATGGTTCTGAGGTTCTGAACCAAGTCCTTAATTTACTAAAGACTATTGTCCATAATCACAGCACACCAAATATATGCGTTCGCCCTTCAGACAAAGCACCATATAGCTGCTTATTTCAACAGCAGAATTTCTTGGTCGTCATCAGTTTGTTTCTGCAATTGTGTTTTCCTGTCTAACCTCTTGGAGAGGTGAAAGAAAGTAAAGACCACGTAGCTTTAATAGTTTCTTGAGTATTTCTGTAGTGTTGATCTGATCTTTACTTCCCCAGATGTGCTTTTCTGGTGTTATTTATAAACTAATTTATTTATTCAATTTTGTTAACCTGATAGGCCCACTGAGACTAAAATTCCCTTTCTCAGGGGATACCGGGGGGAGGGGGATACAGATGGTAACCAACGGAAGTTGAACCAGATTAAGCTGTTGGTAGTATTGTTCAGGAACTGACTGCTCGCAACTCGCATAACTTTTCCTGTTTTACACAATATTGATGTAGGTGTTTTCATTTTTTATGGTTGTGGTTGGAGCTTCTGGCACACACGTGAAAGTTGCATTGGGTAGGGCATGTCCGATGTAGTTGGTTTAAATCTGGGCTATTACACATTAATAATACAATCACAGAAACTGATGGCAGACAAGGACTACGACTATGTCAATCTAGGCTGCACATTTTCCCTGCCTGCTATAAAAGCAGCAGACACTACTTGATCTCAGGTTCTATGTTCTCATTCGTATTGCCAGCTGCTACCCAATACCTGTCCTGTGCATGCTTGAATCACCCCACTGCATTTTCCCCCCACCCCAGCTCCGCTAGGCCTGTATTCCATGAATCCACCACCCTTTCCATGAAAAAATACTTCCTCACACTACTGCTTAGTCTACTCTACCACCTTCCAACCTCATGTCATCACATGGCCCCCTCATTCCTGGACATCTCCTTTTCTTAAAGATGCTACCCTCCAGCTCCGGTACATTATCTATGCCTCTTAGATATTTGTTTCTGTCCTATCTCCCCACCTCTTCTCTCCTCCAGGGTATAGATACTGAGATCTCCCATTCTCCCCTCATCAGACTTTTGGTGCATCTTCAGCACTACCTTTGTTGCCCTTCTTTGAACTGCCTCCACCCTGCCTAAGTTCTTAATTAGAGATGTGGCCTCCAAACCTGGACACCTCACCATATTCAAAATATGTACTTTTTTGATAACTTAACTTAAATAAATCCTGTCAGTTGCCTTGGTACCCAATCTTCAGTGGACCAGGAACACGTCTGCACTCTTCAAAGCCGACTGCGAACTGAAGAAATGACAGTAAGCTGTATAATGGCATAAATGTTTTTTTTCAACTTAGGTGGCTATCTCGGCCATTTTTGCTCCAAATTTGCAACATGGGGTTCTTGGGACCCAACCTCATTAATTCAGTCACTGTCATTTCATTATTTGCTCCCAAAAGGTAATATCACTGCCACTGTGTGGAATTACCCTTTGGGGCTAATTAACGAAATGACAGTGTCACTGTTCATGAACCGGGCTCCCAAACAGCCTATGTTGTAAATCTGGTGAACAAATTCCAAAAAAAAAACACTGTTACGAGCATGCACTGCGTATTTTTCACACTCGCTCATAACTTCAAGAACTTTTGCTATTTTCACTCCAAATTTTCAACATTGCCATTTTTTTCACACCTCCTAATAAACAGTACAGCTGTCATTGTTCACATCCTGCCCAAACTGTGTTTTCCCACATACAGCACACAATGGCACATCGTTGTGGGAAATCAATGTTCGGGACAGATTAAGAAAATCACACTGATGCTGTCCATGAGTGGAGGTCCCAAAATGCCTATATTGAACATTTGGTGACAAAATTCCACAAAATACCTATATTATGAGCGTGCTTTGCGCAGTTTCCACGCATACTCGTAAGTTCAAGAATTTTTAATATATTTACTCCAGATTTTCAACATTGCCATTTTTGCACACCTCCTTAAGAACAGTACCATTGTCATTTCTCACATCCTGCCCAAAATGTGGTTTCACACAACTGGCGCAGAATGGCGCGATCACTGTGGGACATCAACATTCAGGACAGATTAACAAAATCACACCGACACTCTTCATGAGCAGAGGTTCCAAATGCTTTCATGAGATGGGGTCACAAAAAGCCCATGCTGAAAACTTGGAGTGCAAATACCAACAAATGACCAGGGCGTTAGGGCTTCTAACCATAACGTCCCATCCTGTAGAGACTGACCAGCGTCAGGGGTGTGACTTTGGATTGCCGGCTCTAATATGCATGCCATTCCACCCCCATCCCCACCCTGCAGCCACTGACAGGCATTGAGGTGCTCCTTGGACTCTTCGCCCCACAGTTCACCCCATTCTCCTATACTGCACCCATTTCAGCATATTTCCTTACGGAATGGGGTGACTGTTAAGCCTAACACCCCAAGGCACACCTCAACACTTGTCAGTGTCTGCATGATACGGTGAGGTGAAATGGCGTGACTCTTAGGCGATGACCCAAAGGCACACCCATCTCTGCAGGGTGGGGGTGGGGTTGGCATCACTTCAGTACTTCACTGCCCTTCCTATTCTGCATCTCTCTACCTCATACACTTCCAATGCTAATACCAGCAATCAAACATTAGGCATTGACAAATGCTTGTTTATAAATAGGTATACTGTTTGCCTCTCCACCACACAATTAAAACAAATAATTAGAACAGATTTTGCTAACTGGATTCACCAACCTCCACAAAGTGCCAGAAACTACACTTTGCCTGGTCAAGAAACTAGACCCCCCACTGTCCTTTCTGTCTGTCTGACAGATGCAGCATATTCACAAATAGCTCCCCAAAGCAAGAATAGAGGATTTTAGAGACAGATAGATAAATAGATTTTATTTTTGTTAGTTTTTTTTTGTTTTAGAGTTGTAGAATTCAGCGATTTCACCAGGAGAAATATACATCCCAATAGGCCCTTTCTCACAGCCCAAGTGTTTTTTTACTTCACCCCTAAGTTCCTTAGCTTCTTTTCCAGCCTCCGGTTGAGGACTGAGTCAAAAGTCTTGCTGGCATCCAAGTATACTACTGTATATCAACTGCAGATCCCCTTTCAGCTGCCTGGATCACCCAGTCAAAGATTAGATTAACTTGTCAAGAACTTCCCCTCATGAGCCCATGTTGTCTGGGGTCCTGCAGCCCATTTCCCTCCAGGAAGTCCACCTTTTCCTTTTTATGTTGGCTCATGCTTGTGCAGCCAACATATTGCACTAGTAGCAGAGTTGGAGGAGCGGTCACTGTGGGTGAATGAAGGGCATGCATCAATAGGTGTATCCCTCATTCCCCAATGAGGCAGCTGCAGGTGCTGACACCAGGCATACGTCAAGTGGCCACCAGATCTAAGAAAAGTTCTGCTGCAATCATGCAGCAGCACAACAACATGCCCTTCTGATGTGTCTGTCCTGGTGACAGCTCCTGCAGAGTGCTCCAACCCACTTTTTTTGCCGGGGAGCCCACTCCCCATCGACATAATAACCCCCTCCCATTTAAAATGTATGCCGAGGGGGTGCCCAATCCCACTCAGCATCATGCGCCCCCCAAAAGTCTTTCTTTGCCAACAGGGGGCCCAATCCCTGTCAGTTTTAATCCCCCTTCCCTGTTTATTTTGCAGATGGGGGAGCCCACTCTCTGTCGGCATAATGTCCCCCACCCGCTTTTGTTGTGTGCCAATGAGGGTGCCCAATTCCCCGTCGGCTACAGCACCCCCCAAAAACATTTAGGTGGCATGCTGGGAGCCCACCCCAGCGTGCCAAATCCCCTGAAAAAGAAAAACGTCCCACAATGTTTTTTGTTTTTTTAACCTGTGAAAGAAGAAAGCGGTCCTCGCGGTCTCCCAGCCCCCTTCCCAACCCGCGCCCACCTCTGCGTGCCCTGCCTCCCCACACCACCCCTCACCCCATACTTACCTCCGAGTCAGCACGACCATCTTCGATGGACCAGGAACATGTCTGCAGTCTTCAAAGCTGACCATGAACTGAAGAAATGCTAGTAAGCTGCATAATGGCATAAATGAGTTTTTCAACTTTGGTGCATATCTTGGCCATTTTGAGAATTTTGGCACCAAATTTTCAACATGAGGTTATTGGAACCCTCCTCATGAATTCAGTCACTGTCATGGCATTATTCGGTCCCGAAAGGTGATTTTGTGGTCACTGCAGAATCACCTTCGGGTTTCAGTCTTCGTAAACAGTGCTATTAGTATATGGGGGGCTCAAAAAGCCTATGTTGAAAATTTGGTGAAAAAAATCCACAAAATGGCTGTTTTATGAGCGTGTCGCTATGCATTCTACGCATCGTCTGTAACTTTGAATTTGTAATATTTTCACTCCACATTTTCAAAATTGCCATTTTCCCACACCTCCTTATGAACAGTACAGCTGTCATTTTACATATCCCTGGCAGTGTGTTTTAGCATGTCAGTACACAATAAGCGTCAATTAGCTGTGTGAAGTCAGTTTTTGGGACCGTTTGAGGAAATGACGGTGGCACTGTTCATGAGCAGAGGTCCTAAAATGCTTATGTTAAAAATTTGGTGATGAACATCCGTAAAATGACTGTTACAAGCGTGCGTTGTGCAGTTTCCCTACACCCTTGTAACTTTGTAACTTCACAAATTTGCAATATTTTCATGCCAGATTTTCAATACTGGCAATTTTTCACACCTCCTTATGAACAGTACAGCTGTCATTTTTCACATCCTGCCCAAAATGTGTTTTCGCACCTGTGGCGCACAATGGCGTGGTTGCTGTGGGAAATCAACTTTTGGGACAAATTAACAAAATCACAGTGCCACTGTTCATGAAGGGAGGTACCAAAATGCCTGTTTTGAAAATGCGGTTAAAAAACGTCCTGAAAATAATTGGGTTATGGATGTGTGTTGCACAGTTTCTATGCCTGCTCATGACTTCACCAATTTTTCATATTTTCACTCCAGATTTTTTACCTTGCAATTTTTTTACACTTCCTCATGAGCAATACAGTTGTCATTTTTCACATCTTGCCCAAAATGTGTTTTTGTCTCTGCGTCGCCAAATAGCATAGCCACTGTGCAAAACTACCTTTCAGCTAACAAACTGATAGTGCCACTCTTCATGAGGTGGGGTCACAAAAAGCATATGTTGAAAATTTGGAGTGAAAATATCAACAAACGCCTACGGCGTTAGGGTTTCCAACTGTAACTCCCCACCCTGTAGAGACTGACAGGCATCAGGGGTGTCACTTGGGATCATTGGCTGTAATGCTCACACCATTCCACCCCCCAACCCCACCCTGCAGCCAGTGACAGGCATCGAGGTGTGCCTTGGAGTGTTTGGCCCTAATGTTCACCACATTCTCCTATACTGCGCCCACCTCAGCATATTTTCTTATGGAACGGTTTAAGTATAAGGCCCAATGACCCCAAAGCACACCACAACACTTGTCAATGTCTGCAGGGTAGAGTGAGGTAGAATGGCATAAGCATTATAGCTGACGACCCAAAGGCACACCCCAACGCCTGTCAGTCTCTGCAGGGTGAGGGTGGCATTGGCTTCAGTTCAATACTTCACTGCCATTCCTATTATGCGACTCTAACTCCAGCACTACCAATGCCAATGCCAGCGAGACAACATTCGGCATTGACAAATGCTTGTTGCCTTTTGCCCTTGCTTCACTCCATTTGCAAGCTGGGTGTTCTGTCTCACACAGTTCCGGCAGACAGAAACACTTGGCTTTGTTTTGTGGGCCTCTCACTCCATTTGCATAAAATGACACTCTTTTTGCTATAAGGGATCTTGCAGGCTGCGTATTAACTGACAAAACAGGGTAATGTCTGTGTTCTTCTCGCCTTTCTGAGTGTTCATGTTCCACAAGTTTGCCTTGTTTTACTTCTTGTTATGAGTTTGGCTAAAAAACGAATGTTCTTGGCACTGTTTTGTTTTATTAAGACACACAGCAAGGCACACATTTGTTTTTATAATCTCCCATAGATCAGAATGTCATTAGAGCTGATAAGATTTTATTCACAGTGCACTCCTAATGTCAGGCCATACTTACAGTGTCAGACTAGACTGACCTACTGTGATGCAAAAGTCATGTGATAGGTAACTCCATGTACATGAGCAAATGATCTGTCTACGAACCCTTCTGTGACTTCTGAGCAGGTTGTGTGCATTCCAAAGCATTCTGGGATATGACCATAAGCACACAACATCAGAAAGAACAGCACTGTAATTATTGATTGCCTTTCACATAAAATATATCTCAGGGCTCCTTGCATCATACTAACATATGAGCTTCTTTCCCAACACTCCACAAAGCTTAAAGATGCCTTTTCTCATAGCTCTAGTGCTTGTACGTCCACATACCGCAATGTCACCTCCAGAACATCTCCCATGTCCAGCACAGTCTCAGTTCTTCTTCTTCTAAGATCTTCATCATGCTTTGGTCTACATGAATCTCAACAGTCAAGACTCAGTCTCTCGAAAATACTGCTGCCCACCTCCTCACATGCACCACTGAGCGAGATCACGTCACTCCTGTTCTCCATGAACTTCACTAGCTACCAATTTCCATTGCACTAATTGTCGTTAAGAGCCTCCATGGTTCTGCTGGCCAGGTAGTACAGCAGCAGGGTGTCTGCTCACTACACTGTCGACTGGAGTTTGGGAGCAGGCTTTGGTTACAGAAGGCTGATAGGGAGGGGAGAGGCGATGAGCATTCCACTGGACAGCACGCTGTCTTTCAGGAAGGGGATTTCTGTCCTTTGCAGCTTGACTTCCAGTCAGTAAAGGCTAGCTGGAAGCTCATGCAAGAGGCTGCCTAAGGGACCAGGGACTACTGGGATGCTGATGCATGCTTGTGCACAAGTGCAGACACCACGTCATTGCATGTTGGCACTCCCCTAGGAGCAAATGGTGGACAAAAACACCACAGCAGCAAGATGGCAACTGGTCTCTCACAAGCTCTACAACATCAAATCACAGTCTAAAATGTCAAAGTATATTAATTTAAAAAAAAAAAGCTATGCAACATCGCCCAGGCACCCACTTTCTGGACTGGATCCTGCTCCCACTCAGGAACGCACACTCCCTGTAGAGCTCTGCTCTGGGGGGCAAGTTAAGGGGGAAATTGGTGGCTGGAGTAAGTAGCTGGGGACAGTGGGTGACGAGGCTGGGGTGAAAGTCAGATGGGAGCCACCCAGTAGTGCAGGAGTAGAAATAATGGATTAAAAAAAACAGATCCTTCATGATTCTGCTCCTGCCTATCTCACAGAGAATGTCTCCAGTCTCTCCTGCTCTGCCTTTCCTCTGTGTTTCTGCCCACAGCCTATTCACTGTCAGCGACAGAGATTTTTCCACTGCCTCACCTTCTATCTGGGGCAGCCTTCCACTCCCTCTGCCTCACTGACTCCCTTCCCCTTCCCCTTTTTCAAATCCCATCTCAACACTCATCTCTTCTCCATTGCTTTCAATGGGAAAGAAAACTGTGCCAGCCCCCTTCAATTTTGAAAGTGTATCTCTGCAGCATTGCAGAGCCCTGCCAATCAAGAGTTGGTCCACCCTGCACCAGAACCATGAGTAAACTCAGGGCTTCACCCTGCATCTAAGCCAGGGTTGGGAACCTGTTAATTAGAGTTGGATACAAGACCTGGGATTTACAGATGATCTATTTGAGGCTTCATTTTGACATTTTTGCAATTACATGGCCTTAGGGTTTGGGGATCTGCTGTTCAGTACACATAACTTGCTAATTAATGTTTTTTTCCTTATATATTTTATGATATTTTTTCATTTTCTCCCAGTAACCCATTCCCCTTGCCTCATGCACAGGTGGAGGCATGTGCACACAGCGTCTTGAGGCACCTGCCTGCTATGTACCCTCCCTCCACCTATGTTGACCACCAGACCTCCACCGTAGCAAGCGGGACTACAGGGGAACAGCGACTCACCCCAGGAGAGGAGAGCTGCCTTCCAGTTGCTCAATCTGTTCCAATCCCCTCCTCCCCCATGCTGGCTCCCTGATGATCTGAGTCCATTCCCGAATCCAGGTCATCGGCATGGTGTGAGGTAAGGCATCCAGTGCCTCAACCCTCAGCGCCACCAGGCTGGCCTTGCTAATTCATTTTTAAGTGTGCCACTGTCGGCCAACTAACTAGACCACTCATGGGCCAACACCCATTCAGATACTGAGTACCCAGTAACTTGTTAGGAGCTCCCCTTTTAGAATAAAGGGTAAACTCTCTGGTACCAGTGGGGAAAAGGTGGCGCCTCCGGTACAGGAGGGCATTATCTACACACTGTACTGTCATGTGGGGGTGGCTCACCTGTAAGCGCTGTGCTTATTGGGCATTGTTAATTACAGCCCAGGGAAGGTTTTATTTATTTAGCTAGTTTTTATTAACCAGGTAAGTGCACTAGACAAATGCATGCTTAATTTCAGGTACGACCCTGGAGATCACAATAACAAAACAAGGTTACTCAAGTTGCAGGGCAGAACACATCATACAAGCACCAAGCCAGCAAAAAAGAAAATAGAAATGATATGTGTAGTCATCAAAGACAGGAGAATAGTGTCATACCCAATACAGTAAACAATTTTGTATCAGGCAACAGCCTTGAGGATGGGAGGGTGATTAGCAGTATCACTGCAAGGTAAACATTGTCTAGGACTAGAACCATCTTAGCTAATAAGGAATTAGCAAGAGTAATAGACATGTACAGTACATGTGAAATATAATGATATAGGTCAAGTGCAGTTGTTGGCTGAGTTATTCCCTATATATTCCCGTAGAGATCACCTAAAAAGATAGTGGGAGGAGGAGGAGCTGTACACCAGCAGTGACAGAGTTCCAGAGTCTGGGGACAAAGGCCAGATCCTATATTTTAGCATTTACTTTATGGACTACCAGTAGGGATTTATCATTTGACCTTTGGAAGTAGATCTGGTGAGACAGCTTCAGAAAGTCAGCTACAAGTGCGGGGTGGCTGATCAAAGAAGCTTATCTGTAAAGCAAAAATGTTATAAAAAAGTAAGATAGAATCCAAAGTCCATCAAAACTCATATTTATTGAACTCTTTTTCTTCACACCCATATACATGAGGCAACAGTTTTGTGGCTTAATGTCACTTCCTCAGGCCAATCGTATATGAACAGTGTTGACACTAAATTAGAAACAAATAAATCCATTCAGATACACAGTTTTTAAATTTCTGCTCCTTTTACATTAATATGTCACATTGGTATAACAAATTTGTCTTTTAGTGTTTTATTTTTGTTGGATGTAACTAGCGGTATATCTGCAAATCTTTTATTTGGACTACCACCTGCCTGGAGTATATACCAATTATTTATTAATGTGTTCTTTATTTTTTGACTCAAATGACTGTAGGGCGTTGAGAAAACTATTCTATTTTCAATTTTCTTCTTTTCCTTCTGTTGTAATAAAGAATCTCGAGTAATTAATGACACCTCTGTGATTACCTCCTCGACCTCTCCATGATGGTAACCTCTTTGCACAAATTTGTCCCTCATGACCTCTGTTTCTCTAAAAAATTCTTCATCAGTGGTGTTATTTCTCCTGGCCCTGATTAATTGTGATTTTGGGATACTCCGTTTTAATTTTGGATCATGATAACTCTGAAAATGTAATAAAGTATTACGATCTGTTTCCTTGCAATATAACCTAGTCCCTAATTTACCTCTATTCTTAAAAATTTATAAATCCAAGAATGATATACTGGCCCGGATATTCAAACTGTGCCAGGCTGTGGTGCAAGCCTGGGTGCAGCTCAACTTTATAGCGCAGGGGTGTGGCCTGGGCGATATTCAACTGAGCTGCGTTGTGGCACAGCAGCTTTGAATATCGCACCCTGGCCACCCTCACTGTGCATGGTGCAGTGGCACTGTGCCAGCGCAAGTGGCCAGAGTGGAGCATGGAGATGCGCTAGCGCAAGTGCCATTGTGCCATGCACAGCACCTGTGATATTCAAAAGGGGACATGCAAATGGGGCCATAATTTATGCAAGGTGCACATGGGGCCATTTGCATGTCATTATGGCCCCATTTGCGTCCCATTAGCATGCAGGTGGGCGATCCCGGCGACTTGCACCTGGCACCCTGCCAGGTAGCAGCCATCGGGGACTGACGCCCCCTGCAGCCTGATCGTGGGCATTTGTCTAAAAGAAAACCCCCCCTCTAATATCCCTGGTGGTCCAGTAGACCGCTATGTGCCTGATCGCGGGCATCGGTATAATAAACGCCCCTGTCCAATATCCCTGGTGGTCCAGTGGACCGCACTCTGCCCGATCGCGGGCATCTGTTTAACTCATACACCCCGTCAATATCCTGGTGGTCAGTGGATCACCTCTGTGTCGGGCATCTGTGAAACATAGAGCGGTCCTATTACCCTGGTGGTCTAAGTACCCTCACCCACCACTGAGCCCCCCGCTCCCCGGTCAGCGGCGGTGGGCCACTCCCTGCCTGCTGCCCGCCACTCGCTGACTGATGGCTCAGTAGGGCTGCATGCCCATTGGTTCTGGCGTGAGCCAATGGGTGTGCACATATATAACCTGCACAGTCCAGATATGTGAATGAATCATTCCATATCTGGACTGAATACTATAGTATGGGCTGCATGCCATTGGCTCGCAGCTGTGAGCCTAACAAACATCACAGCCCGCAGCACCATCAGTCAGCAGCGGCAGGCATTTTGCTGGAATGGTACTGCTCCGCCCGGCTGACGGGGGCGGGTCAGTGAAACTCGGGCGGGTGGGAGGGGTACACTAGACCACCAGGGTAATAGAACTGTTCTATGTTTTACAGATGCCTGCGATCGGACAGAGTGCAGTCCACTGGACCACTAGGTATATTGGACGGGGTGTGTGTGTGTGAGTTAAACAGATGCCCGCGATCGGGCAGAGTGCAGTCCATTGGACCACCAGGGATATTGGACTGGGGGTTGTGTGTGAGTTAAACAGATGCCCATGATCGGGCACATAGGGGTCCACTGGACCACCAGGGATATTGGAGGGGGTGTCTTTACACGGATGCCAATGATGGCACGCCGCCAGGTGTGGCAGGAACTTGGGTGGTCACCCACAGGTGGCAGCTGCCATGTTGCACCCTGCAATGTGGCAACTCACCTGTGGGTGGCCATCATTTGTTTCTTTTTTGGGGGGGCTTAACTTTGTGCAGGCGCAGGTAGGGGTTGCGCATGCATGACTCTGCACATCCCGGGCTGAATATTGGGCTGTGCAGGTTATGCATGGGCACACCCCCCTACCTGTGCCTGAATACGTTACTGATACACTCCGGCACATCGGGATTTGTGCAGCGGACTTCTTTCCCTTTGAATATCACAACAAAGATTAGGGGTGTGCATGGTGCAACACTTTAGCACCATGCGCAACCCTTTGAATATCTGGGCCTTTGTCTTTATCACTTTCTACTGAAAAATTCAAATTTTCATCTCAACTATTAACATATCTAATGAAAGATTCTAATTCACTTTCTGACCCATTCCACAACAATAATATGTCATCTATGAAGCATTTCCATATGATAATATTGCTTCTAAATTAATTATTGTTTGCATTTAATGTATGTGTTTTCTCAAAATGGCACATGATGAGATTGGCATATGATGGGGCCAGTGTACTCCCCATTGCTGTACCCTGAACCTGTAAATAAAACTCATCTTCAAATGCAAAATAGTTTTTCAATAGTACTACTTCTGCCATACCTATTAAAACATCTGTATCAGGAAATAAATTCTCTCTTCCCCTCAATGCTATTCTTAAAGATGCCAATCCTTCTTCATGTGGTATGCTTGTGTAAAGATCCTTCACATCAAGGGATACCAACCAAATATCAGCTATATATCAATGTTACTAGTGTTTACCTCTTGTATTATCTCTATGACATGGCTATTATCCTTGATATAAGTATCCATTTTTCTTACTAGTTGTTGTATATGAAAATCTATATATTTGGATAAGGGTTCCATTAAAGATTCCGAACCTGATACTATGGGTCGACCAGGTGGAATTTGTAAACTTATGTGTTTTAGGTCAAATATAAAATTTTGGTATTCTAGGATTTTTCTTAACTAACATTTCCATCTCAGTATCTGTACACCAACCTAATTCTACAGACCTTTCCAAATATTCTTTTATGTCTGCTTTGATTTCATCTGTAGGATCATAATCCAACCTGACGTAATTCGTATTGTTCTGTAATTGCCTAACACTCTGCCTTATAATCCCCAATATCCCATAAAATTATACCATTTCCCTTGTCTGCTGGTTTGATAACTATGGGCTCATCCTCCTGCAACTCCTTTAGTGCCTGTCTTTCTTTCTTTGACATATTATTGTATTTTGGAAAATTGGGTTTTTCTCTAGTAATTCCTTAATGTCTTTTTCACCAATCTTAATATATGCTTCTACCAACTCCTTACCTTTTGGGGGAGTACATTCTGATTTAATTCCTAATGTTTTTATAAGTTCTTGTTTTCTTGCTAAAGGTTCCTCAGGTTTATCTTGGAACCAGTCTGCTAATCTCAGTTTTCTATAGCATTTTTGCAAATCTGTCACTAATTTAAAAGGATCAATTCCAATGGTTGGTGAAAAAGACAATCCCTTACTCAATACCCGATTTTCTGTATCTGTGACATTCCCATTACTAAGATTAAATACTGGTATTAAGTTCTCTGTTTCCCTCTGCTGTTGTAATAAGTACTTCCTCTGCCGCCTCTTCTTCCCCCTCTTCCACCTCTTCCACCTCCCAAAATATATCACTTAGAACAGAAAGATATAAGACTAGAGTGGCATGCTTTGTCCCTAGGTGAATATATTAAGAATAAAAGAATTCCTAGAGGCTTGAGGGTCCGGGCTGAACCCAATTTGGGTTTTACAACTCCCAAATCAAATGAGAAATGGATGGGAATACGTAACAAATGTGGTATTGATTTCATGCTGGCTTTAGTAGAGGCCATAATGGAGGAACAAAACAGACTTACAGTAGAAATTCAAAATGTCAAGGATGAATACAAATCCAGGGTACAATTACAAGAGTTTACAAGTACATTAGAAAAAAATTAAAAAAGATTTAGATGAGTATGAAGAGTTTATTAAACAACAAAAAATACATAAATTCAAAAGCAATATTATAGAGATAACAAAGTGTACAGCTGGTTTATGAAACAGAAAACCTAAAGGAGCAACCAACACCAACAAGGAAGATCAGACTATTATACTAATTCAGATAGTGGGGACAGTTATATAGTCAATTCCTATGATAGGATAGGTAGGAAGGAAAATAGGGAAACCTTTTTAGAAAGAGAGCATACACAACAGGTAGAGGAAGGACAGAAAGCCCAGCAAGAACAGATGGAAACCAGGAAATATGATTTAAGAGACAGGGGATGGCAGAATGTAGATCAGTACAGACAACCTTATGGAAATCAAACAAGGGGAGGTGGAAGAGGGTGAAGAAGAGGCAGCAGAGGAAGTACTTATTACAACAGCAGAGGGAAAAAGAGGACTTAATACCAGTATTTAATCTTAGTAATAGGAATGTCACAGATATAGAAAATCGGGTATTGAGTAAGGGATTGTCTTTTTCACCAACCACTGGAATTGATCCTTTTCAATTAGAGATAGATTTGCAAAAATGCTATAGAAAACTAAGAATAGCAGACTGGTTCCAAGATAAACCTGAGGAACCTTTAACAAGAAAACAAGAACTTAAAAAAACATTAGGAATTAAATCAGAATTTACTCCCCCAAAAGGTAAGAAGTTGGTAGAAGCATATATTAAGATTGTTTAAAAAGACATTAAGGAACTGCTAGAGAAAGAACCCAAGTTTCCAAAATACAATAATATGTCAATGAAAGAAAGACAGGCGCTGAAGGAGTTGCAGGAGGATGAGTCCATAGTTATCAAACCAGCAGACAAGGGAGGTGGTATAGTTCTTTGGGATATTGGGGATTATAAGGCAGAGTGTTATAGGCAATTACAGAACAATACGAATTACGTCAGGTTGGATTATGATCTTACAGATGAAATCAAAGCAGACATAAAAGAATATTTGGAAAGGTCTGTAGAATTAGGTTGGTGTACAGATACTGAGATGGAAATGTTAGTTAAGAAAAATCCTAGAATACCAAAATTTTATATTTGACCTAAAATACATAAAAGTTTACAAAATCCACCTGGTCGACCCATAGTATCAGGTTCAGAATCTTTACTGGAACCCTTATCCAAATATATAGATTTTTATATACAACAACTAGTAAGAAAAATGGATACTTATATCAAGGATACTAGCCATGTCATAGAGATAATACAAGAGGTAAACACTAGTAACATTGATATATAGCTGATATTTGGTTGGTATCCCTTGATGTGAAGGATCTTTACACAAGCATACCACATGAGGAAGGATTGGCATCTTTAAGAATAGCATTGAGGGGAAGAGAGAATTAATTTCATGATACAGATTTTTTAATAGGTATGGCAGACTTAGTCCTATTGAAAAACTATTTTGCATTTGAAGATGAGTTTTATTTACAGGTTCAGGGTACAGCAATGGGGAGTACAATGGCCCCATCATATGATAATCTCTTCATGTGGCATTTTGAGAAAACACATATATTAAATGCAAACAATAATTCATGTAGAAGCATTATTATCATATGGAAATGCTTTATAGATGACATATTATTGTTGTGGAATGGGACAGAAAGTGAATTTGAATCTTTCATTAGATATGTTAATAGTAGAGATGAAAATTTGAATTTTTCAGTAGCAAGTGATAAAGACAAAAGATCATTCTTGGATTTACAAATTTTTAAGAATAGAGGTAAATTAGGGACTAGGTTATATCGCAAGGAAGCAGATCGTAATACTTTATTACATTTTCAGAGTTATCATGATCCAGAATTAAAACAGAGTATCCCAAAATCACAATTAATCAGGGCCAGGAGAAATAACACCACTGACGAAGATTTTTTTAGAAAAACAGAGGTCATGAGGGACACATTTGTGCAAAGAGATTATTATCATGGAGAGGTCGAGGAGGTAATCACAGAGGTGTCATTAATTACTCGAGATTCTTTATTACAACAGAAGGAAAAGAAGAAAATGGAAAATAGAATAGTTTTCTCAACACTCTACAGTCATTTGAGTCAAAAAATAAAGAACACATTAATAAATAATTGGCATATACTCCAGGCAGGTGGTAGTCCAAATAAAAGATTTGCAGATATACCGCTAGTTACATCCAAGAAAAATAAAACACTAAAAGACAAATTTGTTATACCAATGTGACATATTAATGTAAAAGGAGCAGAAATTTAAAAACTGTGTATCTGAAAGGATTTATTGTTTCTAATTTAGTGTCAACACTGTTCATATACGATTGGCCTGAGGAAGTGACGTTAAGCCACAAAACTGTTGCCTCATGTATATGGGTGTGAAGAAAAAGAGTTTAATAAATATGAGTTTTGATAGACTTTGGATTCTATTTTACTTTTTTATAACATTTTTGAACACTGAAGCCTATAAGTAAGATTGTCCAGAATTACACTATACGTAAGGGCATCCTGTATCAACACCACTAGTTATCTGTAAAGCAACCCAGAGCAAACAGGAAACCATACGATTGAGATAAGCACCCTGATTTTTGGTAAAGTTCACAGTGCTGTGTAAGATGAGTAGTGGACAGAGCAAATCTACATATGTTATAGGTCACATCCCATCAAACAGTTTTAGTGGTGTCAACAAAAGCAAGCTCGCCACAGTTTAAGCTGGGGAGTACACCTCTGCCAAGGACAATAGGAGCAGCTGGAGTTAGAATACATTTGGCTGTGTAGGCCATGCCTAACCTGGCATTGACAGCCTTGCAGAAATTGGGGATGTGTGAAGAAAAGTCCAATGAAGGATCTGGTGTGACCTCATGAACCTTAAAGGACTGGACGACATTAAGCAGGAATCCGATTACATCCAGATGTTGTGAAGTCATACTGCCCCTGCACAGGTCCCTGGTGAGGCCATACTTGGAGTACTGTGTGCAGTTCTGGTGCCCATACTTGAAAAGGGATATCAAACTACTGGAGGCAATGCGGTAAAGAGCAACAAAGATGATCCAGAGGATGAGGGATAGAATTTACAAAGAAAGAAGTGCTCAACATGTATGCCCTGGAGGATAGAAGGGAGAAAGGGACATGGTCGAGACCTTCAAGTACCTGAAGTGGATTAACAGAGTGGGTTTCCAGGGTGGGTTCACTCTCCAGAATGGAAGAGACGCCAGAGGGCACTCCCTAAAGTTAAAGGGGGGCAGATTCAGGAGGGAAAGGAGGAGGCACTACTTCACTGAAAGAGTGGTAACAGGGTGGAATGCACTGCCTGAGCAACTCCTATCAGTGCAGACTGTGGGGTGCTTCAAGACGGGGTGGGATAAATTCAAGGGGAAAGTATGCACCAGGGGTGGATAGTTGGGGGAGGGAAGAGTTAATGGGGGGGGGTACTGCAGTCTAATGAGCTGAAGTGCTGCACACTCGAGCAGACTAGATAAACCATATGGCCTGTATCTGCTGGCAAGTTCATATGTTGACCAACTAAAGATACCGTTTGAGTGCTGACCACACAAAAATAAGTTTTCACAGTATTATGCAATAGTTTTTTTCACTAAATGTAGCACTTTTGTTTAAGTCAGGTTGTAATTATGTGTGGTTCATAGCTCAGTGCTTATGTAACATATTATTGGAATGAAGTAGATGGTTGTTGGATACAGAGGCCAGCGTTAAGAGGACAATGTTTATTAGGTAGTAGTATAGAATGTTTGTGCTTAGGTACTTGGATGCTTGAATTGAGTTGTTGATAATATTTGATGGTTTTGGCCTTTCTCTGTATCCCACCTGTAGGAAGGAAGTTTAGTTTAGAATTATGAAAGCCCTAAAAAGAATAATATATCAATGATTGTTCTTTAACTGAATGCTGAAGAAGTTGTGCATGACAACACCTAATAATGATAGAAATAGACAATCATCTCCTCCAACTCCGGAGTTTGTGACCAGTAGCACTCAGGAGAGGAAACCCCCCCTTGGGGGGAACCTCTGATGACCCATGGCTACTGACCTGCCTGTCCTTCTGAGCATACTAAAGGAGAGAGATCCTAATTAAACTAAATTAATCAGCTAATATCTGAATTCTAATTTGTAGAATTCAATCCAGATAAACGGAGCTTAAGAAACTGAATTGTAAATGTCCAGTGAAGTAATATCTTCCTAATAAAGTCCGAGTTCGAGAATCCATGAACAATTCAAAATGATGGAGAGTGGATATGAAGAACCTTCTTCCGGATTTTAGTTGATGTAGGGCATAATCCAGAAAATGTATGATGATGCAGAAAAAGTTGATGACTGACGAATTCAATACAGGATACCAGACACAGATAGTTGCATCCAAACTTGACGTCAACGAGGCAGGATGAATAGAAATAGTATGACTTCCTGATTTAATAGAGGGCTTGTATAGTATGTATACTGAGAGAAGACTTGAAGCCAGGATACCGACTGATGAATCCAGTTCTGAAAAGTGAAGTATAGTCTTAGGAATTAATATGAATGCAACAGCTGTAGAGCTGAGTTGGAATAATGGCAAGCTGTAGAGGATAATCGGAGACACTGGTGCAAGGTATGAAGCATCCAAGTAGTAGAATATGGGGAGACCAAAGTAAGCAAGCAGATGAACTGCTAATCCGAGGTGAGAGGTAGAAGGAGCAGGGATAGTACCCACAAAGGCAGAGGAGAAAGAACAGGATGTGGCAATCAGCCCTTGAAAAAAAACGCAGCTGAACCGATAGCTGGTGAGGTAGGAGAGGGAGGCAGCTGATTCCAGGCATGAAAACGCAGTCAGACCCAGGGAAGTCTGCTGGTAGAACAGAGCATGGCAGTTAGTCCCTCGGCAAGAAGCGCAGCTTTTCTAGCAGCTGGAGAGGTAAGGAGAGAGGCCACTAGCTCCAGACAACAGGAATGCAGCCAGACCTATGAAGTCAGCCAGTAGGAACAGTGCGTGGTATACAGCCTCCAGGAGACGTATCTTGAGGCAGCATAGCGCAGAGTAGTACTGCATTTGGAAGGAAGACATAGAGAATGGAATGGTGCTGAGGACGGACGTATCCAGTAGATCAAGGATGGCAGGATCGCATGGATGAGACCGTGGCATAGATGGCAACTGGACAAGGAATAGCATTCAAAACTGTAGGTACGCAATGACTGAGGCAGCAATAACGAGATGAGACCCGACTAGGCAAGCATAAGAGTCCTGGACGGAGATAACTGAAGAGGTTGAGTCGAATGGAGCAGTGTTGTCACAGGGTCCAGAAGCGGTAGAGCACAGGCAGGATAAGGTCTTCAGGAGAGACGCAGCCAAGTGTCCTGGAAAGGGTGAAGCAGCAGCAATTCCACATGGCTGAAGCAGCAGGGCAAAGCATCCGAGAATAGAGGAAGAACGAAGAAATGGCCAGATGCGAATCCATATTAAAGGAGCTTCCTGCTGGCCGACACGGCAACAGTTAGGCGTATACTAGAATGTGGGAATCTCCAGGCCCTGAGCAGGGTGAGGCAGAAGAGCAGAAGGAAGAAACCTTCCAGCCCGTTGGGCGAAGGCAGGCTGTAGAAGCAGACGAGTAGGAAACCTCCCAGCCCGATGGGCGAAGGCAGGTCGTAGAAGCAGGTGATCATGGAACACATAGGAACAGAGGACCTCCGGCCCGTTGGGCACAGGCCTGACAATATATGATAGCTGAATGTCAAACCGTATGCAATGCAGAGAGTCATGTCCTGGTAGATGGTAGCTTAGCAATTAAGGAAACATAGGTTAGATGCATGCCAGCTCGGGAGGAGCGCAGTAGATCATAATGGCAGGTTAGATGTGAGGACCTCCAAGTCCTGGGAGGGTGAAGCAGGTAATATGAGTGAGCAAGGTAAAGAAGTGAACCTGGACAGAAGTTGGAGTAGCAAGCATGCTTCATGATGCAGACGTAGTAGCAGGGAAGTTGGGCAAAATGTCCAAAGAGCATGGTGGTTCGAAGATCAGGAGTAAGTCTATGGTCATGCTGAGCGTTGAAATGAGCAGTGAGTACTGAGGCCATGCAAGGCCGGTGCAGAACAAGCGCAGCAGAATCACTGAGGCCAAGGCCGTGGGATGGCAGTAGGCATAAAGCGATGGTCTGCGCAGGCGAGAAGCAACGTTGAAAGCAGATGTGCATGCAGGTCAACAAGCAGGAAAGAGTGACTTGCACGGAGGCCAGTAGAATGCAGGATGTCGTAGGCATGAACGGATGAAGGCAGGAACAAGTAATCGGGGACTAATTAAGTTGCAGAGCATGAAGCAGCTATGGCACAGATGATTGCAGGGCGATATTGGAAAGTGCTAACTGCCACTTGGCGGCTGTAAAAGGCAACGCAGAAGACACAGTCCCATTCTAAAGAAAACAGATCCAGTACAGACTGCTAGTAACAGTTGTAAGGATTCCAATGAGGTATAATGTCAGTAGTAGTACACGTGCCATAATGCAGATGACTACTCGGTGGCTGAGAATGGTATTGCAACTGAACAGTGCTCCATGCCTAAAAGCGAACTCCGTAGCACAATTGACTACTAGAGAAACAATAGTAATATCTAAATGCTACGTCTGCAGTAAAGCTACTAAATGAAAGCTGCAGAAGTGTTAGCGATTGTGTATGTTGATGAGCCATTCTGCTGTACCAGGTACTGCTGCTCTACGTGGACAGGCCAAACGGCAGATGCCAGAAGCAGCTACTGCTGGAAATAACATCCGAAATGCATGGCAGGTCATCTAGGTCCAAACTCAAGCAAGGTAGGTATGTCCTGAAAGCTTTAGGAAAGAAGGTGAGTCAAATACTAGCAGACGGTGGAGCTGCAGTGACGCTGCAAACGCTGACAAATGGCAGGGCAGGGAGCCAGCTCAGTGCGTTCCTCAGGCAGGAGGAATGTCCAGAATCATACCTCTCAACTGTTCCATATTATGAGGAACGTTCCTCATTTTACGTCACAAAAGCTCCCTGTTCCACATTGTGAGGACTTGTTCCACATGCAAAGCCAACATTTTAAAGCAAAAATCAATAGTAAATAATGCAAATATATTATTTAATTAGTAACAGACTTTCTGAACATGAATGCAACATTTTAACAGTGTTTGGAGCTTCTTAGGTAAACATTTGATTAAGTGTTCCACAGTTTGCCCATTTGTTCCACATTCTGACAGGCAATGTTCCACATCTGGGGGACAAATGGTTGAGAGGTATGTCCAGAATGGATAGAACCGTAGCTCTTCACATCAAGGAGAAGAGGCATGGCGTCCAAGTGCAGACCGTGGCGAGCGGTATGCGGCTTGACTGGAGAGGCAGCTAGGAGAATCGAATGAGTGTGGCATCTCCTAAGCGATACTTCAGGCGACTACCAGTAGTGGACATTGATGGAGATTGAAGATACCAAAGCTGAGATCCGAGCCAAGTTCCCGTCTGGCATGAGCTATTGAAAACTGGAATGCGAAGACTGCCTCCGTGGAAACGGTCGCTGAAGCAGCCAAGACAAAGCCGGCGGCAAGTTAGGGAGAGTGAAGTGCTGATGACTGCAGTGGAGGAGATAGAAACCCAGTTCGGAGGGCGGCATACGGTCATGAGGAGCGGAGCAGGGTTGGAATGGCAATGCGGATATTGAGGAAGGAGCAAGGCAGGCAGACCCAGGTTGACAGTACGAGTCCTCAAAGAGCAATGAAGGGAGACCGTGATGAAGCAAAGGAGCGGAACTCCTAGATGAGAGGCAGCGTCCAACTGTAGTGGAAGGAAGCAGCACAGGTGAAAATGGATGTCCGAAGCTCTGAGACAAGCGAGCAGAACGGCCGAAAACGGCGTAAGCATGGGCAACGGCTACTAAGAAAGAGAGGTATGAAGAATGAGCCGGGCAGTTAGGAATGAGGCACAGGACAGCTAGAAAACAGCAGGCAAGGAAGAATCCCCAAGAACAGGGCAGAAAAAAAAAACAGCAACACAGGGAGAAGCGGGGGAGGGGAGACAAGCAACACAACAAACAGAAAAAACGAACAAGAAGCCAGGGGAACAGGCGGTGGGCACAGGAAGAATGGATGAAATAGCAGCCGAGCACCAGCAACGCTACTAGTGAGTGCGACTCGCTCTAAGCAGAGCAGGAGTCAGCTGCAATAGTTAAATAGGCTGTGGGGGAGGAGCTCTTCCCCCACATAATCCCGGCTACTCCCTGCAATTCTCTTATCTATACAGAGGTGACTTTAAATATGCTTAATCTGTTTTATACATAATCTGTTTTACCAGCATCCTTACAGACATATATGTATGTAATATTTTTGGGGCTGCTTTGTCTGATATGAGGTATGTAGTTCTGGTGACAAGTCGTCTATCTTTTAAGAAGTAAGTGATCACTGTCACCAACCCCCACAGAACATTCAAGTTTATAATCAGCAGGGCCACCCAAACTTTTCACACATTTGAATCAAAATCCATGCAGATTTAAAGTCTGTGTACAAGGGAAACCTACCCTATCACTCAAACGCAAGCGTTGTAATTAAGGCTCCATTTAATTGAATGGTATAATCAGTAGCGTAGCAAATTCCCAGAAGGCCTGGGAGCAAGGTTATGTTATAGGGCCCCTGTGGTTTTGAATATACATCAAAATTATGATTTGGGCCCCTCAAACCTCATGGGTCTAGGTGTGACTGCACCCCCTGCACCCTTGTAGCTACACCCCTGGGTGTAATTTGTACCTTTTCTCACCATGCTACTAGCAATTTAATGAGATTAACTTCTTTTAATATTGCACGCAACCATATAATGGTTCTGAAGTTCTGAACCAAGTCCTTCATCTACTAAAGACTATTGTCCATAATCACAGCACACCAAATAGATGCGTTCGCCCTTCAGACAAAGCACCTATTTCAACAGCAGAATTTCTTGGTCACCATCAGTTTGTTTCTGCAATTGTATTTTCCTGTCTAACCTCTTGGAGAGGTGAAAGAAGGTAAAGACCATGTAGCTTTAATAGTTTCTTGAGTATTTCTGTAGTGTTGATCTGGTCTTTACTTACCCAGATGTGCTTTTCTGGTGTTGTTTATAAATTAATTTATTTATTCAATTTTGTTGACCTGGTAGGCCCACTGAGACTAAAATTCCCTTTCTCAGGGGATACCAGAGGGAGGGGGATACAAATGGTAACCAAAGGAAGTTGAACCAGATTAAGCTGTTGGTGGTATTGTTCGTGAATTGATTGCTCATGGCTCGCATAACGTTTGCTGTTTTACACAATATTGATGTAGATGTTTTCATTTTTTATGGTTGTGGTTGGAGCTTCTGGTACTCATGTGAAAGTTGCACTGGGTAGGGCATGTCAGATGTAGTTGGTTTAAATCTGGGCTATTACATATTTATAATACAATCACAGAAATTGATGACAGACAAGGACCACGACTATGTCAATCTAGTCTGCACATTTTCCCTGCCTGCTATAAAAACAGCAGACACTACTTGATCTCAGGCTCTATGTTCTCATTCCTATTGCTAGCTGCTACCCAATACCTGTCCTGTGCATGCTTGAATCACCCCACTGCATTTGCCCCCACCCCAGATCCGCTAGGCCTGTATTCCATGTATCCACCACCCTTTCCATGACAAAATACTTCCTCACACTACTGCTTAGTCTACTCTACCACCTTCCAACCTCATGTCATCGCATGGCCCCCTCATTCCTGGACATCTCCTTTACTTAAAGATTCTACCCTCTGGCTCCGGGACATTATCTATGCCTTTTAGATATTTGTTTCTGTCCTATCTCCCCACCTCTTCTCTCCTCCAGGGTATAGGTACTGAGATCTCCCATTCTCCCCTCATCAGACTTTTGGTGCATCTTGAGCACTACCTTTATTGACCTTCTTTGAACTGCCTCCACCCTGCCTAGGTCCTTAATTAGAAATGTGGCCTCCAAACCTGGACACCTCACCATATTCAAAATATGTACTTTTTTGATAACTTAACTTAAATAAATCGTGTCCGTTGCCTTGGTACCCAATCTTCAGTGGACCAGGAACACGTTTGCACTCTTCAAAGCTGACTGCGAACTGAAGAAATGCCAGTAAGCTATTCTTTTTTTCAACTTAGGTGGATATCTCAGCCATTTTTGCTCCAAATTTGCAACATGGGGTTCTTGGGACCCAACCTCATTAATTCAGTCACTGTCATTTCATTATTTGCTCCCAAAAGGTAATATCACTGCCACTGTGTGGAATTACCCTTTGGGGCTAATTAACGAAATGGCAGTGTCACTGTTCATGAGCTGGGCTCCCAAAAAGCCTATGTTGTAAATTTGGTGAACAAATTCCAAAAAAAAACACTTTTACAAGCATGCACTGCGCAATTTTCACACTCACTCATAACTTCAAGAACTTTTGCTATTTTCACTCCAAATTTTCAACATTGCCATTTTTTTCACATCTCCTAATAAACAGTACAGTTGTCATTGTTCACATCCTGCCCAAACTGTGTGTTTTCAGTCTCTGGTAGTCTTTGGTAACTGGGTAAGGACCACTAGGCACAAGTGCCTGTTTTCAGGGGCTACCTGGGAGCACTGGGCGGATAAGTGACTTGCTCAGAGTAGCACAGTATGCAAGTGGAGGTTGTGAGAATCAAACTCAGGTCTGGTCTGCTGGATGTATCAAGCTCGTTCACACCTCGTTCCTCTAACCTCTAGGCTATACTGCCATGTTTTCCCACAAACAGCACACAATGGCACATCGTTGTGGAAAATCAATGTTCAGGACAGATTAAGAAAATCACACTGATGGTGTTCATGAGCAGAGGTCCCAAAGTGCCTATGTTGAACATTTGGTGACAAAATTCCACAAAATACCTATGTTATGAGCGTGCGTTGCGCAGTTTCCACTCACACTCGTAAGTTTGAGAAATTTTAATATTTTCACTCCAGATTTTCAACATTGCCATTTTTGCACACCTCCTTAAGAACAGTACCATTGTCATTTCTCACATCCTGCCCGAAATGTGGTTTCGAACAACTGGCGCAGAATGGCGCGATCACTGTGGAACATCAACATTCAGGACAGATTAACAAAATCACACTGACACTCTTCATGAGCAGAGGTTCCAAATACTTTCATGAGGTGGGGTAACAAAAAGCCCATGTTGAAAACTTGGAGTGCAAATACCAACAAACGACAAGGGCGTTAGGGCTTCTAACCATAATGTCCCACCCTGTAGAGACTGGCCGGCGTCAAGGGCGTGACTTTGGATTGCCGGCTCTAATATGCATGTCATTCACCCCCATCCCCACCCTGCAGCCACTGACAGGAATTGAAGTGCTCCTTGGACTCTTTGGCTCCGCAGTTCACCCCATTCTCCTATACTGCACCCATTTCAGTGTATTTCCTTATGGAATGGGGTGACTGTATGGCGTAACACCCCAAGGCACACCTCAACACTTGTCAGTGTCTGCATAATAGAGTGAGGTGAAATGGCGTGACCATTAGGTGATGACCCAAAGGCACACCCATCTCTGCAGGGTTGGCATCACTTCAGTACTTTGCCCTTTCTATTTCGCATCTCTCTACCTCATACACTTCCAATGCTAATACCAGCAAGCAAACATTAGGCATTGACAAATGCTTGTCTATAAATGGGTATACTGTTTGTCTCTCCACCACACAGCAAAAACAAATAATTAGAACAAATTTTGCTGACTAGATTCACTAACCTCCACAAAGTGCCAGAAACTACACTTTGTCTGGTCAAGAAACTAGGCCCCCGCTGTCCTTTCTGTCTGCCTGACAGATATATTCACACATAGCTCCCAAAAGCAAGAATAAAGGATTTTAGAGACAGATAGATAAATAGATTTTATTTTTGTTAGTTTTTATTTGTTTTAGAGTTGTAAAATTCAGTGATTTCACCAGGAGAAATACACATCCCAGTGGGCCCTTTCTCACAGCCCTAGTGTTTTTTTTTTACTCCACCCCTAAGTTCGTTAGCTTCTTTTCCAGCCTCCTGTTGAGGACTGAGTCAAAAGTCTTGCTGGCATCCAATTATACTAGTGTATATCGACTGCAGATCCCCTTTCAGCTGCCCTGGTCACCCAGTCAAAGATTCGATTAATTTGGTAAGAACTTCCCCTCATGAGCCCGTATTGTCTGGGGTCCTGTAGCCCATTTCCCTCCAGGAAGTCCACCTTTTCCTTTTTATGTTGGCTCGCACTTGTGCAGCCAACATATTGCACTAGTAGCAGAGTTGGAGGAGCGGTCACTGTGGGTGAATGCAGGGCACACATCAGTAGGTGCCTCCCTCATTCCGCAATGAGGCAGCTGCAGGCGCTGACACCAGGCATACGTCAAGTGGCCACCAGATCTAAAATGTTCCACTGCAGTCATGCAGCAGCACAATAACACGCCCTCCTGATGTGTCTGTCCTGGTGACAGCGCCTGCAGAGTGCTCCGACCCACTTCTTTTGCCGACGGGGGAGCCCACTCCCCACCGGCATAATAACCCCCTCCCATTTAAAATGTATGCCGAGGGGGTGCCCAATCCCCTTCGGCATCATGCGCCCCCCAACAGTCTTTGTTTGGCAACAGAGGGCCCAATCCCCATCGGCTTTAATCCCCCTTCCCTGTTTATTTTGCTTATGGGGGAGCCCGCTCCCTATCGGCATAACATCCCCTCCCCGCTTTTGCTGTGTGCCGATGGGGGTGCCCAATCCCCCTCGGCTCTTGCCCCCCCCTTCGGTATGTGCAGACGGGGGAGCCCAATCCCCCGTCGGCTACATCACCCCTCCAAAACATTTAGGTGGCATGCTGGGAGCCCATCCCAGCATGTCAAATTCCCTGAAAAAGAAAAACCCACAATGTTTTGTTTTGTTTTTTTTTTTAAACCTGTGAAAGCAGAAAACGGTCCCTCGCGGTCTCCCTGCCCCCTCCCCCAACGCGCACCCATCCTCTTTGTGCCCTGTCTCCCCACACCCCCCTCACCCCGTACTTATCTTTGGAGTCCAGCACGACCATCTTTGGTGGACCAGGAACATGTCTGCACTCTTCAAAGCCGACCACGAACTGAAGAAATGCTGGTAAGCTGTATAATGGCATAAATAGGGGTTTTTCAACTTTGGTGCATATCTTGGCCATTTTTGAGAATTTTGGCACCGAATTTTCAACACGGGCTTATTGGGAACCCGCCTAATGAACTGAGTCACTGTCATGGCATTATTCGGTGCCAAAAGGTGATTTTGCGGTCACTGCGCGGAATCGCCTTTCGAGACCAATTAATGAAATGACAGTGCCACTGTTCGGGGGGGTGGGGGCTCTCAAAAAGCCTATGTTAAAAATTTTGGTGGAAAATATCCACAAAATGACTGTTTTACGAGTGTGCGTTGCGCAGTTTCCCCACGCTCGAAACTTCGGAATTTGTAATATTTTCACTCCAGATTTTCAAAATTGCCATTTTCCCACACCTCCTTATGAACAGTACAGCTGCCATTTTACATATCCTGGCCAAAATGTGTTTTCGCATGTCCGGCACACAATAGCGTGGTCACTGTGCGAAGTCAATTTTTGGGAAAGTTTAAGGAAATGACGGTGGCACTGTTCATGAGCAGAGGTCCTAAAATGCCTATGTTAAAAATTTGTTGATGAACATCCGTAAAATGACTGTGTTCCAAGCGTGCGATGTGCCATTTCCACACACCCTTGTAACTTCGCAAATCTGCAATATTTTCATGCCAGATTTTCAACACTGGCATTTTTCACACCTCCTTATGAACAGTACAGCTGTCATTTTTCACATCCTGCCCAAAATCTGTTTTCGCACCTGTGGTGCACAGTGGCGTGGTTGCTGTGGGAAATCAACTTTTGGGACAAATAAACAAAATCTCAGTACCACTGTTCATGAGGGGAGGTACCAAACTGCCTATTTTGAAAATGTGGTTAAAAAACTTCCCAAAAATAACTGGGTTACGGACGTGTGTTGCGTAGTTTCTATGCCTGCTCATGACTTCACCAATTTTTCATATTTTCACTCCAGATGTTTTACGTTGCAATTTTTTTACACCTCCTCATGAACAATACAGTTGTCATTTTTCACAACCTACACAAAATGTGTTTTCATCCTTGTGTCACCAAATGGCATAGCCGCTGTGCAAAACTACCTTTCAACAAACAAACTGATAGTGCCACTCTTCATGAGGTGGGGTCACAAAAAGCCTATGTTGAAAATTTGAAATGAAAATATCAACAAACGCCTACGGCGTTAGGGTTTCCAACTGTAACTCCCCACCCTGTAGAGACTGACAGGCATCAGGGGTGTCACTTGGGATCATTGGCTGTAATGCTCACACCATTCCACCCCCCACCCCCACCCTGCAGCCAGTGACAGGCATCGAGGTGTGCCTTGGAGTGTTCGGCCCTAAAGTTCACCCCATTTTCCTATACTGCGCCCACCTCAGCATATTTCCTTATGGAATGGTGTAAGTATAAGGCCCAATGACCCCAAAGCACACCATGATACTTTTCAGTGTCTGCAGGGTAGGGTGAGGTAGAATGGCATAAGCATTATAGCTGACGACCCAAAGGCACACCCCAACGCCTGTCAGTTTCTGCAGGGTGAGGGTGGCATTGGCTTCAGTTAAGTACTTCACTGCCATTCCTATTATGCATCTCTAACTTCTGCACTACCAATGCCAATGCCAGCGAGACAACATTCGGCATTGACAAACGTTTGTTGCTTTTTGCCCTTGCTTCACTCCATTTGCAAGCTTGGTGTTCTATCTCACACAGTTCCGGCAGACAGAAACACTTGGCTTTGTTTTGTGGTCCTCTCACTCCATTTGCATAAAATGACACTCTTTTGCTATAAGGGATCTTACAGGCTGCGTATTAACTGACAAAACAGGGTAAAGCCTGTGTTCTTCTCTCCTTTCTGAGTATTCACGTTCCACAAGTTTGCCCTGTTTTACTACTTGTTATGAGTTTGGCTAAAAAACGAATGTTCTTGGCACTGTTTTTTGTTTTATTAAGACACAGAACAAGGCACACATTTGTTTTTATAATCTCCCATAGATCAGAATGTCATTGCAGCTGATAAGATTTTATTCACGGTGCACTCCTAATGTCAGGCCATACTTACAGTGTCAGACTAGACTGACCTACAGTGATGCAAAAATCATGTGATAGGTAGCTCCATGTGCATGAGCAAATTATCTATCTATGAACCCTTCTGTGACCTCTGAGCAGGTTGTATGCATTCCAAAGGATTCTGGATATGACCATAAGCACACAACATCAGAAAGAACATAGAGGATTGTGTATGCGCAAGCATACACAACAAGGCAGTTGCGATCGAGAGGTTTCCGTGGTAACCTGAGACCTCGAGAGCGTAGCTCGAGAGGTCCGTTACCATGGAAACCTCAAGATCGCACAACTGCCTGTGTTTAGGTATGGTTGCTCATACACAATCTTTATAGTGTATGGGCAACCATAAATATCACTCGTGAACACTTTCGAGGGAAGCTTACTTCTGTGTCTGCCGCCAAAGTGCAGCCTTCTGTGTTGCCGTGCGCGCCGCTCTAGTGCGCATGCGCGAATGTGTTCGATCTTGTTGTGCTGCACCGGTGACGCACTGGGTGCAGCACAACAAGATCGTGACGCACCGAGTGAAGGACAACAACGCTGTTCCAGGCATGGATTTCCATGCGGAACAGCGTTCCACCATACACTATAGCACTGTAATTATTGATTGCCTTTCACATAAAATATATCTCAGGGCTCCTTGCATCACACTAATATATGAGCCTCTTTCCTATCACTCCACAAAGCTTAAGATGCCTTTTCCCATAGCTCTAGTGCTTGTACGTCCACATACCACAATGTCACCTCCAGAACATCTCCCTTATCCAACACAGTCTCAGTTCCTCTTCTTCTAAGATCTTCATCCATGCTTTGGTCTACATGAATCTCAATGGTCAAGACTTCAGTCTCTCCAAAATACTGCTGCCCACCTCCTCACATGCACCACTGAGCGAGATCACGTCACTCCTGTTCTCCATGAACTTCACTAGCTACCTATTTCCATTGTACAAATTGTCATCAAGAGCCTCCATGGTTCTGCTGGCCAGGTAGCACAGCAGCAGGGCATCTGTTCACTACACTGTCGACTGGAGTTTGGGAACAAGATCTGGTTTAGAAGGCTGATGGGAAGGGGAGAGGTGATGAGCATTCCACTGGACAGCACACCTTCTTTCGGGAAGGGGATTTCTGTCCTTTGCAGTTTGATTGCCAGTCAGTAAAGGCTAGCTGGTGGCTCATGCAAGAGGGTGCCTAAGGGACCAGGGACTACTGGGATGCCGATGCATGCTTGTGCACAAGTGCAGACACCATGTCATTGCATGCTGGCACTCCCCTGGGAGCAAATGGTGGAAAAAAAAAACACTACAGCAGCAAAGATTGCAACTGGCCTCTTACAAGCTCTGCAACATCAAATCACAGTGTAAAACATCAATAAAGTATATTAATTAAAAAAAAAAAAAGCTATGCAATATCGACCAGGCACCCACTTCCTGGACTGGATCCTGCTCCCACTCAGGAACACACACTCCCTGTAGAGCTCTGCACTGGGGGGCAAGCTAAGGGGGAACTTGGAGGCTGGAGTAAGTAGCTGGGGACAGTGGGTGACTGGGCTGGGTTGAAAGCCAAATGGGAGCCACCCAGTCGTGCAGGAGTAGAAATAATGGATTAAAAAAACAGATCCTTCATGATTCTGCTCCTGCCTATCTCACAGAGAATGTCTCCAGTCTCTCCTGCTCTGACTCTCCTCTGTGTTTCTGCCCACAGCCTATCTACTGTCAGCAACAGAGATTTTTCCACTACCTCGCCTTCTATCTGGAATAGTCTTCCACTCCCTCTGCCTCACTGACTGTTTTTCAAATCTCATATCAACACTCCTCTCTTCTCCATTGCTTTCAAAGGGAAAGAAAACTGTGCTAACCCCTTTCAGTTTTGAAAGTCTATCTCTGCAGCAGTGCAGAGCCCTGCAAATCCTGAGTAGGTCCACCCTGCACCAGAACCATGAGTAAACTCAGGGCTTCACCCTGCATCTAAGCTGAGGTTGGGAACCTGTTAATTAGAGTTTGATACAAGACCTGGGACTTACAGACTATCTATTTGAGGCTTCATTTTGACATTTTTGCAATTGCATGGCCTTAGGGTTTGGGGATCTGCTGTTCAGTACACATAACTTGCTTGTTAATGTTTTTTTTCCTTATATATTTTATGATATTTTTTCATTTTCTCCCAGTAACCCATTCCCCTTACCTCATGCACAGGTGGAGGCATGTGCACACCACGCCTTGAGGCACCCACCCGCTGTGTATCGCCCCCTCCATCTATGTTGACCACCGGACCTCTACCCTGTAGCAACGGGACTACAGGGGAACAGCGATCACCCCAGGAGAGGAGAGCTGCCTTCCAGTTGCTCAATCCTGTTCCAATCCTCCTCCCCCCCCATGCTGGCTCCCTGACGATCTAAGTCCATTCCCGAACCCGGGTCGTCGGCATGGTGTGAGGTAAGGCATCCAGTGCCTCAACCCTGAGCGCCACCAGTCCAGCCTTGCTAATTCATTTTTAAGTGTGCCACTGCTGGCCAACTAACTGGACCGCTCATGGACCAACACCCATTCAGCTACTGGGTACCCAGTAACTTGTTAGGAGCTCCCCTTTTAGAATAAAGGGCAAACTCACTGGTACCAGTGGGAAAAGGTAGCACCTCCGGTACAGGAGGGCATTATCTGCACACTGTACTGTCATGTGGGGGTGGCTCACCTGTAATGGCTGTGCCTTTTAGGGCATTGTTAATTACAGCCCAGGGAAGGTTTTATTTATTTAGTTAGTTTTTATTAACCAGGTAAGTGCACTAGACAAATGCATACTTGATTTCAGGTACGACCCCGGAGATCACAATAACAAAACAAGGTTACTCAAGTTGCAGGGCAGAACACATCCTACAAGCACCAAGCCAGCAAAAAAGAAAATGGAAGTGATTATATATATATATAGTCATCAAAGACAGAACAATAGTGTCATACCCAATACAGTAAACAATCTTGTATCATGCAACAGCCTTGAGGATGGGAGAGTGATTAGCAGTATCACTGCAAGGTTAACATTGTCTAGGACTAGAACCATCTTGGCTAATAAGAAATTAGCAACAGTAATAGACATGTACATGTGAAATATAATGATATAGGTCAAGTGCAATTGTTGGCTGAGTTATTCCCTATATATTCCTGTAGAGATCATCTAAAAAGATAGTGGGAGGACGAGATGCTGTACACCAGCAGTGACAGAGTTCCAGAGTCTGGGGGCAAAGGCTAGATCCTATATTTTAGCATTTACTTTATGGACTACCAGCAGGGATTAATCATTTGACCTTTTGGAAGTAGATCTGGTGAGACAGCTTCAGAAAATCAGCTACAAGAGCAGGGGTGGCAGATCAAAGAAGCTCATCTGTAAAGCAACCCAGAGCAAACAGGAAACCATATGACTGAGATAAGCACCCTAATTTTTTGTAAAGTTCACAGTGCTGTGTAAGATGAGTAGTGGACAGAGCAAATCTACATATGTTATAGGTCACATTCCATCAAACAGTTTTAGTGGTATCGACTGAAGCAAGCTCGCCACAGTTTAAGCTGGGGAGTACACCTCTGCCAAGGACAATAGGAGCAGCTGGAGTTAGAATATGTTTGGCTGTGTAGGCTATGCCTAACCTGGCATTGACAGCCTTGCAGAAATTGGGGATGTGTGAAGAAAAGTCCAGTGTGACCTCATGAACCTTAAAGGACTGGACCACATTAAGCAGGAATCCGATTACATCCAGATGTTGTGAAGTCATATTGCCCCTGTACAGGTCCCTGGTGAGGCCACACTTGGAGTACTGTGTGCAGTTCTGGCACCCGTACTTGAAAAGGGACATCAAACTACTGGAGGAAGTGCAGCAAAGAGCAACAAAGATGATCCAGGGGTTGGGTGATAGAACTTACAAAGAAAGAAGCGCTCAACATGTATGCCCTGGAGGAGAGAAGAGAGAAAGGGGCATGGTGAAGACATTCAAGTACCTGAAGGGGATTAACAGACTACGCCTCCAGGTGGGGTTCACTCTCCAGAATGGAAGAGATTCCAGAGGGCACTCCCTGAAGTTAAAGGGGGGCAGATTCAGGAGGGAAAGGAGGAGGCACTACTTCACTGAAGGATTTGACTGACAACAGGAACTTCCTGTTTAGGGGAAGGAAGTGAGTGATCACAGAACCACCAAGAACCCACCATCCTAGAAGGGCAAGAGTAGCTCTCCGGCCCCCTCTAGCTGCTGGAGGTCTGCCTCTGAACAAGTAAGTGGTCTACTGAGAAACATAGGATATTCTTGTCTCAGAACAGGACAATCAGGAGCTTAAAGGGACACAGGCAGAAAGTAGGAGAGAGAAAAAAAACTGAGGAAAGAGTAAGGATTGCAAACAGTTAAGGGGCCAGAAATAAGACATGATTGAGTGGTGCAGTGCAGTGGCTGTGGAGCAGCAGTCTTCGGGAGATGTTCTGGAGGATGTGGTGTTGTCCCATCTGCAGCACCTCTCTGGGCTGAGGGAGGAGGTTGCTCATCTCCAGGCTGAGTTGGCCAGGATTTGTGGGACCTCCTCTTCCATCCAGGGACCACCAGTGCCACTGCCGTTGCCTCAGAGGTTGCCAAGAAAGAGAGGCGGTTGGACCACAGTGGGCTCAGGGAGGGTGGGGGTGGTGGAACAGAGGAGCATCCCTCCAGTTGTACCTCTCCACAATTCCTATGCCATTCTGGCAAAGTGTGGTTCCTCTATGGAGGCACCACAGTGGAGACCAAGGAGGATGCTGGGAACCTCACAAAGGAGACCCACAGGAGGGTGGCAGAGGACCCTGCAGGGAAGGAAACAACTTCTGGTGGGGACTCCATTGTTAGGAAGGTAGAACTGGGCAGGGAAGGGAGAGGAGGTAAGGTGCCTGCCTGGCGCCATGGCTTGGAGGGACAGGGAGCGAATCCTCAGGATTGCCTGAGCAGCTGCACAGGGAGGGAGGCTGGATGTCATTGTCCACCTAGGGACAAATGACCTGGCTAAGAAAGGGATTAGAGAAGTGCAGGAAGAGTTTGTGGGGTGGGGAGGGCCTTGGTCAAGTAGCACGCCTGGTAACCTTCTCGGAGGTGCTACCCATCTATGGCATAGGAGAGGCTAGGGTGTTCCGCACCATGGGATCTCAATCAGTGGTTGAAAACTGGTGTGAGCTCAGGATTTGGCTTCATTGGGGACTGGGGTCCACCTGGAGTGATGCAAGCCTATACTGGCATGATGGGCTGCATCTGTCCGGGAGGGGAACCAGGATCCTAGGTGATAGGTTTAAATACTTCATTGGCAAGCTTTTAAACTAGCCAAGGGGGGAGGCACTGGAAAGGAGCAGGAAAATCCTAGCCCCCCCCAAACAATCACGGTAGTAAGTGTGGCAAACATCAACATGGAGGTGTCGATAGGGAGAAGGGCAGGGGTAAATGGAGAAAGTGACAAAGGCAAGAAGGACAGGGATGGGGCAAAAGGGGGTAATGCCATCAGGAAATGGAGGGTAATGAGTACCAATGCCCGTAGTCTGGGCAACAAGCCCCTGAGCTGGTGGCCTTAATGGAAGAGGAATGCCTGGATATCGTAGCAGTCACAGAAACATGGTACACAGAGAACCATGACTGGGATGTTAACATACCAGGGTACATAACCTACAGGAGAGACAGGCAGGGAGAAGAGGGGAGGAGTAGCTCTCATGTAAAGGAAGGATAAAAGCAACTGAACAAAAGAGTAAACAGGAGGAGAGGAGGCACTGTGGGTCACCTTGGAGACTGAAAGGGCACCACAATCCACACAGGGTTGTGTACAGACCCCATGTCAGGGGAAGGAATGGACAAGGATATGATGGAAGGCATTCTTAGAATGGCAGAGAAAGGGAGATACTGTTGATGGGAGACCTGAATATGCCAGATGTTAACTGGAGCACATTTGCTGCAGCCACATCCAAGAGCAGAGCCATTCTTGGCGCCCTACAGGTGGCAGGCATTAGACAGCTAGTTTGGAACCCACTCATGAGGGAGCAATCTTAGACCTCGTACTCTCAAATGGGGCAGTGAGAGGATCTCAGATCTAGAAGAGGTTGCCATCTGGGGACAAGTGACCATCAAACAGTGTGGTTCACGTTAAACTCAGCTACAGAGTCAAGCCATACAAAAGTGAGGGTACTGGACTTTAGGAGGGCTGACTTTGGCAAGATGGGAGAGTGCCTCAGAAAAGCACTAGCAAACAGGCTAGAAGGAAATGTGGAGCAACAATGGGGAATTATCAAAACTGCCATCACAGAGGCAACAAGCCTTTGTGTGAAGCAAATAAACAAATCAAAATGAAAGAAAAAGCCACTATGGTTCTCAAGAGAGGTGGCTGTGAAAGTCAGGAAGAAAAAGATAGCATTCCGGAAGTATAAGGAAACACAGAAGGAGCAGGACAGAGAGCTGTACCAGTTAAGGCAGAAAGAAGCAGGGAGGGAAGTCAGAATAGCAAAGGCCCAAACTGAGGAAAAGATAGCCAACTCAGTTAAGAAGGGGGATAAAACCTTTTATAGGTACATCAGCGAGTGTAGAAAGACAAAGGGAGGGATAGTGAGGCTGAATAGAATGAACGGTGGGTGGGCAGAGGGGGACAGTGAAAAAGTAGGAATACTGAACGAATATTTCTGCTCAGTATTCATAAAAGAGGAGGGGGAAGTGCCTAATCCAATTAACAGAAGCACTCTTGTTAGGGGGGTCGATCCCAGTCCTTTCACAGCAGGAAAGGGTTCTGCAAGAACTCCTAAAACTGAAGGTGGACAAAGCAATGGGTCCTGATGGAATTCACCCCAGAATTCTAAAAGAATTAAGGAAGGAACTAGTGAAACCACTGGCTACTCTTTTTAATAAATCATGGGAGGACGGTGTGGTACCCGAGGACTGGAGGAAGGCGGATGTGATTCCCTTCACAAAAGTGGGACCAAGACAGAGGCAGGAAACTACAGACCTGTCAGTCTGACCTCTGTGGTAGGGAAAGTGATGGAGTCACTAAGGAAAGAATAGTTGAGTACCTAGAGGTCAGTGGAGCACAGGATCCAAGGCAGCATGGGTTCACAGCGGAAGGTCATGTCAGGACAGATCTAATAGATTTCTTTGACTGGGTGACCAAAGTAGTAGACCAGGGAGGGCTGTGGACATGGCCTACCTAGACTTTAGCAAGGCATTTGACACAGTCCCACACAAGATTATTAGTCAAATTAACCAGCCTGGGAGTGGGTCCCAGGGTGGTAGCCTAGTAAAACATTGGCTGGACAACAGGGCACAGAAGGTAATTGTAAATGGAGTCCACTCTGAAGAAAGGCGGTTACTAGTGGGGTACCGCAGGGTTCAGTATTGGGTCCAGTCCTTTTAATGTCTTCATCAGTGACATTGCAGAGGGACTGGAAGGAAAGTATGCCTTTTGCAGATGACACAAAGATCTGCAACAAGGTTGATACACAAGGAGGCGTGGAAAGGATGAAAAGGGACTTGGCAAGGTTGGAGGAATGGTCAGACGTGGCAGCTAAGTTCAATGCAAAAGTGCAAAATAATGCACCTGGAAACAAGAACCCAGGGGAAGAATACACAATGGGTGGGGAGGTAGTAACAACAACAAAACAGGAAAGGGACCTGGGGTAATCATATCAGATGACCTTAAGGTTAGCAAGCAATATGAGAAGGCAGTAGGGAGGGCCGGGGTATACTGGGATGTATAGGGAGAGGCATCAGCAGCAGAAAACGGAAGTTGTTATCCCTCTGTACAGACAGTTGGTGAGACCCCATCTGGAATACTGTGTCCAGTTCTGGAGACCCCATCTCCGCAAGGACATAGACAGGATAGAGGCAGTCCAGAGGAGGGCAACTAAAATGGTGCAGGGTCTGCAAGAGAAGCCATATGAGGAGAGACTAAAGGAGCTTAATATGTATACCCTTGAGGAAAGAAGAGAGGAGGGGACATGATAGAAACTTTCAAGTACCTCAAGGGAATCAACAGTCCAAGAGGGTAGCATCTTTCAGAAAAGAGACTTGCAAGAACAAGGGGACACAATTTAAAGATAGAAGGAGGGCGGTTCAGGGGCAATGTGAGGAAGTATTATTTCACAGAGAGGGTAGTGGATGCATGGAACAGCCTTCCTGAGGAAGTTGTGGGGTCTAAAACTGTGGGAGAATTCAAGAATGCATGGGACAGACATAAGGCAATTCTTGTGGGGGGCAGGAAGATATAGGCTGTTGGTTAACTAGGATCTGCGGCCTATCCTGTAGGTAGGGAAATGGGCAGACTAGATGGGCCTAGTGGTCCTTATCTGCCGTCAAAGTCTATGTTTCTATGGTAACAGAGTGGAATGCGCTGCTTGAGCAACTCATATCAGTGCAGACTGTGGGGTGCTTCAAGAGGGGGTGGGATAAATTCAAGTGGAAAGTACTCACCAGGGGTGGATAGTTGGGGAAGGGAAGAGTTAAAGGGGGAGCACTACAGTCTAATGGGCTGAAATGCTGCACACTCGAGCAGACTAGATAGACCATATGGCCTGTATCTGCTGGCAAGTTCGTATGTTGACCAACTAAAGATACCGTTTGAGTGCTGACCACACAAAAATAGGTTTTCATAGTATTATGCAATAGTTTTTTTGCTAAATGTAGTACTTTTGTTTAAGCCAGGTTGTAATTCTCTTATCTATACAGAGGCAACTTTTTAAATATGCTTAATCTGTTTTACACATAATCTGTTTTACCAGCATCCTTACAGACATATATGTATGTAATATTTTTGGGCTGCTTTGTCTGATGAGGTATGTAGTTCTGGTGAAAGGTCGCCTTTCTTTTAAGAAGTAAGTGATCACTGTCACCAACCCCCACAGAACATTCAAGTTTATAATCAGCAGGGCCACCCAAACTTTTCACACATTTGAATCAAAATCCATGCAGATTTAAAGTCTGTGTACAAGGGAAACCTACCCTATCACTCAAACGCAAGCATTGTAATTAAGGCTCCATTTAACTGAATGGTGTAATCAGTAGAGTAGCAAATTCCCAGAAGGCCTGGGAGCAAGGTTATGTTATAGAGCCCCTGTGGTTTTGAATACACATCAAAATTATGATTTGGGCCCCTCAAACCTAATGAGCCTAGGTGCGACTGCACCCCCTGTACCCTTGTAGCTACGCTCCTGGGTGTAATTTGTACCTTTTCTTATCATGCTACTAGCAATTTAATGAGATTAACTTCTTTTGATATTGCACGCAACCATGTAATGGTTCTGAGGTTCTGAACCAAGTTCTTCATTTACTAAAGACTATTTCCACAATCACAGTACGCCAAATATATGCGTTCGCCCTTCAGACAAAGCACCATGTAGCTGCTTATTTCAACAGCAGAATTTCTTGGTCGCCATCAGTTTGTTTCTGCAGTTGTGTTTTCCTGTCTAACCTCTTGAAGAGGTGAAAGAAAGTAAAGACCATGTAGCTTTAATAGTTTCTTGAGTATTTCTGTAGTGTTGATCCGGTCTTTACTTCCCCAGATGTGCTTTTCTGGTGTTGTTTATAAATTAATTAATTTATTCAATTTTGTTGACCTGGCAGGCCCACTGAGACTAAAGTTCCCTTTCTCAGGGGATACTGTGGGGAGGGGGATACAGATGGTAACCAACGGAAGTTGAACCAGATTAAGCTGTTGGTGGTATTGTTTGTGACTTGATTGCTCACGGCTCGCATAACCTTTGCTGTTTTACACAATATTGATGTAGATGTTTTCATTTTTTATGGTTGTGGTTGGAGCTTCTGGCACACACACGTGAAAGTTGCATTGGGTAGGGCATGTCAGATGTAGTTGGTTTAAATCTGGGCTATTACATATTAATAATACAATCACAGAAACTGATGGCAGACAAGGACCATGACTATGTCAATCTAGTCTGCACATTTTCCCTGCCTGCTATAAAAGCAGCAGACACTACTTGATCTCAGGCTCTATGTTCTCATTCCTATTGCTAGCTGCTACCCAATACCTGTCCGGTGCATGCTTGAATCACCCCACTGCATTTGCCCCCAACCCACCCCAGCTCCGCTAGGCCTATATTCCATGCATCCACCACCCTTTCCATGAAAAAATACTTCCTCACACTACTGCTTAGTCTACTCTACCCCCTTCCAACCTCATGTCATCCCATGGCCCCCTCATTCCTGGACATCATCTTTTCTTAAAGATGCTACCCTATGGCTCCGGAACATTATCTATGCCTTTTAGCTATGTGTTTCTGTCCTATCTCCCCATCTCTTCTGTTCTCCAGTGCATAGATACTGAGATCTCCCATTCTCCCCTCATCAGACTTTTGGTGCATCTTCAGGACTACCTTTGTTGCCCTTTTTCACGTTAAACGCGCGGCGCATCACGGCATGCGCAAAGGCAGTTTTGGAAGTAGCACATTTTGGAGGTGTGCTTCTCCCTTTCAATCCACTGCTCAGTTGAGCAGGCGTGGCGGTCCTGCACCAATGGGTGTGGGAGCTGTGTATGACAGCGGTGGTCTTGGCTTCAAACAAAACCACCGCTGTCATACAGAGCACGTCACACTGTCCCCCCGAGTCACGCCGCCCCCCCCAAAGCTTTGGTGCCATGCTGAGAGCCCACCCCAGCGTGGCAAATATCCCGTTGTTTGCCGATGGGGTGCCCAATCCCCGTCGGCTCCTCATCCCCCAGCCATCTTCTGCAGCAGCAGGCCCACCCCAGCATGGCAAACGTCCTGGCGCGTTTGCCGACGGGGTGCCCAATCCTGTCACGCCTCGCCGCCCCCAGCCATCTTCTGCCACGCTTGGAGCCCACCCCAGCGTGGCAAACATCGTGCTGTTTGCCGACGGGGTGCCCAATCCTCCGTCGGCTCCTCGGGCCCCCCAGCCATCTTCTGCCATGCTGGAAGCCCACCCCAACGTGGCAAAGCGTCCCACGTAGTCTGTTTTTTAAACCTGTAAAGAAAAACGGTCCCACGTAGTCTCCCAGTCCCCCTCACAACCCCACCCACCCACTGTGCACCCAGCCTCCCACACCCCCTCATCCCATACTTACCTCCAGAGCTCGAGCGCGACGATCTTGGTGGACCGGAACACGCCTGCACTCTTCAAAGCCGACCGCGAACTGAGGAAATGCGGTAAGCTGTATAATGGGCTAGATAGGGGTTTCAACTTTATTGCATATCTCAGGCATTTTTGAAATTTTTGCACCAAATTTTCAACATGGAGTTTTGGGACCCTTCTCATGAATGATGTCACTGTCATGGCGTTATTCAGGCCGAAGGATTCGATGTCATGCAGTCACTGTGCAAAATCACCCCCGGGCCCGAATATCTGCATGACAGTCATGAGATGCCTAAAATGGCTATGTTGAAAATTTGGTGCAAAATCTCAAAAATGACTGTTTTACGAGCGCGCGCATTCGCAGTTCCTACGCAGGCTCGGAGGCTTCATAATCTTCAATATTTCCAATTCAGATTTTCAACATTGCCATTTTACCACACCTCCTCATGAGCAGTACAGCTGTCATTTTTCACATCCTGCCCAAAATGTGTTTCCGCCCATGTATCGCACAATGGCACAGTCGGTGTGCGAAATCAATGTATGGGACACATTAAGAAATTCACAGTGACACTGATCATGAGCAGAGGTCTTAAAATGGCTATGTTGAACATTTGGTCAACAAATTCCTAAAAATAACTGTTTTACAAGCGTGCGTTGTGCAGTTCCTACGCATGCTCGTAAGTTTGCGGATTTTCAATATTTTCACTCCAGATTTTCAACATTGCCATTTTACCACACCTCCTTATGAGCAGTACAGCTGTCATTTTTTCACATCCTGCCCAAAACGTGTTTCCGCCAATGTAGTGCACGATGGCGCAGTCGGTGTGCGAAATCAATGTATGGGACACAGTAAGAAAATCACAGTGACACTGTTCATTAGCAGAGGTTTTAAAATGCCAGTGTTGAAAATTTGCTGAAAAATTCTAACAATGACTGTTTTCTGACGTCGTTGCACAGCTCCACGCGCCTCTCGTGGGTTTGGAATTTTCAATATTTCCACTCCAGATTTTCAACATTGCCATTTTACCACACTTCCTTATGAGGCAGTACAGCTGTCATTTTTCACATCCTGCCCAAAACGTGTTTCCACCTATGTAGCGCACAATGGGGGTAACAAAAAGGTCATGCTGAAAATTTATTGTGCAAATACCAGCAATCGCACAGGGCATTAGGGTAAAGCACCATACGTGCCAAACACCACTGCAAATACCTGCAAGCGAACGTTCAGCATTGACAAATGCTTGTTTGAACTGCCTCCACCCTGCCTAGGTTCTTAATTAGAGATGTGGCCTCCAAACCAGGACACCTCACCATATTCAAAATATGTACTATTTGGATAACTTAAATCCTGTCTGTTACCTTGGTACACAGTCTTCAGTGGACCAGGAACACGTTTGCACTCCTCAAATCGACTGCAAACTGAAGAAATGGCAGTAAGCTGTATAATGGTATAAATGGTTTTTTTTTTTTGTTTTTTTTTTCCAACTTAGGTGGATATGTCGGCCATTTTTGCTCCAAATTTGCAACATGTAGTTCTTGGGACCCAACCTCGTTAATTCAGTCACTGTCATTTCATTATCTGCTCCCGAAAGGTAATTTCACTGTCACTGTGCGGAATTACCTTTTGGGGCCAATTAACAAAACAACAGTGTCACTGTTCATGAGCCGGGCTCCCAAAAAGCCTATCTTGTAAATTTGGTGAACAAATTCCAAAAAAAACGCTGTTACGAGCATGCACTGCATATTTTTCACACTCACTCATAACTTCAAGAACTTTTGCTATTTTCACCCCAAATTTTCAACATTGCCATTTTTTTCACACCTCCTAATAAACAGTACAGCTGTCATTGTTCACATCCTGCCCAAACTGTGATTTTTTTTTTTTAGTCTTTGGTAGTCGGGTAAGGCCCACTAGGCACAAGTGCCTGTTTTCAGGGGTGACCTGGGAGCACTGGGCGGTTAAGTGACTTGCTCAGAGTCACACAGTATGCAAGTGGAGGTTGTAAGAATCAAACTCAGGTCTGGTCTGCTGGATGTATCAAGTTTGTTCGCATCCCGTCCCTCTAACCTCTAGGCTGTACTGCCATGTTTTCCCACATACAGCACACAATGGCACATCATTGTGGGAAATCAATGTTTGGGACAGATTAAGAAAATCACACTGATGCTGTTCATGAGCAGAGGTCCCAAAATGCCTATGTTGAAAATTTGGTGAAAAAATTCCACAAAATACCTATGTTATGAGCGTGTGTTGCGCAGTTTCCACGCACACTCGTAAGTTTGAGAAATTTTAATATTTTCACTCCAGATTTTCAACATTGCCATTTTTGCACACCTCCTTAAGAACAGTACCATTGTCATTTCTCACATCCTGCCCTAAAGTGATTTCGCACAACTGGCGCGGAATGGCGCGATCAATGTGGAACATCAACATTCAGGACAGATTAACAAAATCACACTGACACTCTTCATGAGCAGAAGTTCCAAATGCTTTCATGATGTGGGGTAACAAAAAGCCCATGTTGAAAACTTGGAGCGCAGATACCAACAAACGACCAGGGCATTAGGGCTTCTAACCATAACATCCCACCCTGTTTAGACTGACTGGCATCAGGGGTGTGACTTTGGATTGCCGGCTCTAATATGCATGCCATTCCACCCCCATCCCCACCCTGCAGCCACTGACAGGCATTGAGGTGCTCCATGGACTCTTCGGCCCCACAATTCACCCATTCTCCTATACTGCACCCATTTCAGCATATTTCCTTACGGAATGGGGTGACTGTAAAGCCTAACACCCCAAGGCACACCTGAACACTTGTCAGTGTCTGCACGATACAGTGAGGTGAAATGGCGTGACCGTTAGGTGATGACCCAAAGGCACATCCATCTCTGCAGGGTTGGCATCACTTCAGTATTTTGCCCTTTCTATTTCACATCTCTCTACCTCATACACTTCCAATGCTAGTACCAGCAAGCAAACATTAGGCATTGACAAATGCTTGTTTAAAAATGGGTATACTGTTTGCCTCTCCACCACACAGCAAAAACAAATAATTAGAACAGATTTTGCTGACTGGATTCACCAACCTCCACAAAGTGCCAGAAACTACACTTTGCCTGGTCAAGAAACTAGGCCCCCACCGTCCTTTCTGTCTGCCTGACAGGTATATTCACAAATAGCTCCCAAAAGCAAGAATAGAGGATTTTAGAGACAGATAGATAAAAGATTTTATTTTTTATTTTTTGTTTTAGCGTTGTAGGGTTCAGTGATTTCACCAGGAGAAATACACATCCCAGTGGGCCCTTTCTCACAGCCCTAGTGTTTTTTTACTCCACCCCTTAGTACGTTAGCTTCTTTTCCAGCCTCCTGTTGAGGATTGAGTCAAAAGTGTTGCTGGCATCCAAGTATACTACTGTATATCGACTGCAGATCCCCTTTCAGCTGCCCTGATCACCCCGTCAAATATTTGATTAATTTGGCAAGAAGTTCCCCTCATGAGCCCATATTGTCTGGGGTCCTGTAGCCCATTTCCCTCCAGGAAGTCCACCTTTTCCTTTTTATGTTGGCTCGCGCTTTTGTAGCCAACATATTGCACTAGTAGCAGAGTTGGAGGAGCGGTCACTGTGGACAAATGCAGGGCACACATCAGTAGGTGCATCCCTCATTCCCCAATGAGGCAGCTGCAGGCACTGACACCAGGCCACCAGATCTAAAAAAAGTTCCACTGCAATCATGCAGCAGCAGCACAATAACATGCCCTCCTGACGTGTCTGTCCTGGTGAGAGTGCCTGCAGAGTGCCCCGACCCACTTCTTTTGCCGACGGGGGAGCCCACTACCCATCACCATAATAACCCCCTCCCATTTAAAATGTATGCCTAGGGGGGGCCCAATCTCCGTTGGCTTTAATCCCCCTTCCCTGTTTATTTTGCCGATGGGGGAGCCCACTCCCTGTTGGCATAATGTCCACCCCGCTTTTGTTGTATGCCGAGGGGGGTGCCCAATCCCCCTCGGCTCCTGTCCCCCCCTTGATAGTGCAGCCGACGGAGGTGCACAATCTCATTGGCTACAGCACCCTCCCAAAACATTTAGGTTGCATGCTGGGAGCCCACCCCAGTGTGCCAACTCCCCTGAAAAAGAAAAACCGTCCCACAATGTTTTTTTTTTTAAACCTGTGAAATAAGAAAACGGTACCTCGCGGTCTCCCTGCCCCCTCCTCCAACCTGCGCTCACCCTCTGCATGCCCTGCCTCCCCACACCCCTCTCACCCCATACTTACCTCCGGAGTCCGGCGCGACCATCTTCGGTAGACCAGGAACATGTCTGCACTCTTCAAAGCCGAACGCAAACTGAAGAAATGCTGGTAAGCTGTATAATGGCATAAATAGGGGTTTTTCAACTTTGATGCATATCTTGGCCATTTTTTGAGAATTTTGGCACCAAATTTTCAACAATGGGTTATTGGCAACCCTCCTCATGAATTCAGTCACTGTCATAGCATTATTCGGTCCCAAAGGTGATTTTGCAGTCACTGCGCGGAATCACCTTCGGACTGATTAACAAAATGACAGTGCCACTGTTCATGGGGAGGGCTCTCAAAAAGCCTATGTTGAAAATTTGGTGGAAAAATACACAAAATGGCTGTTTTATGAGTGTGCATTGCGCAGTTTCCATGCACGCTTGTAACTTCGGAATTTGTAATATTTTCACTCCAGATTTTAAAAATTGCCATTTTCCCACACCTCCTTATGAACAGTGCAGCTGTCATTTTACATGTCCTGGCCAAAATGTGTTTTCGTATGTCCTGTGCACAATAGCATGGTCACTGTGCAAAGTCAGTTTTTGGGACAATTTGAGGAAATGATGGTGGCACTGTTCATGAGGGGAGGTCCTAAAATGCCTATGTTGAAAATTTGGTGATGAATGTCCGTAAAATGACTGTGTTACAAGCGTGCGTTGAGCAGTTTCCACACACCCTTGTAACTCCGCAAATCTGCAATATTTTCATGCCAGATTTTCAACACTGGCATTTTTCACACCTCTTTATGAACAGTACAGCTGTCATTTTTCACATCCTGCCCAAAATGTGTTTTCGCACATGTGGTGCAGTGGCGTGGTTGCTGTGGGAAATCAACTTTTGGGACAAATTAACAAAATCTCAGTACCACTGTTCATGAGGGGAGGTACCACACTGCCTATTTTGAAAATGTGGTTAAAAACATCCCGAAAATAACTGGGTTACGGATGTGTGTTGTGTAGTTTCTATGCCTGCTCATGACTTCACCAATTTTTCATATTTTCACTCCAGATTTTTTACTTTGCAATTTTTATACACCTCCTCATGAACAATACAGTTGTCATTTTTCACATCCTGCCCAAAATGTGTTTTCGTCTCTGTGTCGCCAAATGGCATAGCCAGTGTGCAAAACAACCTTTCAGCTAACAAACTGATAGTGCCACTCTTCATGAAGTGGGGTCACAAAAAGCCTATGTTGAAAATTTGGAGTGAAAATATCAACGAACGCCTATGGCGTTA